>OX421504.1:20379705-20655564 GCA_949126835.1 Anisus vortex
CCACTGATCGACAATGTTTAGTCTTACAATAATTCCAATTTGTCTACTTGGTTGGGCACTTCCGACCATGACGTCCATTGCATTGAACACATCACCATCACTATTAAAGTTGACCTCAAGTAAAGACATTAAAGATACCAAAATGTGCAAAATTTTCAAATGTCTTTATGTGGAAATGGTTAGTAAATTGAAAATATAGTCTAGTTTTTTCTTAAATCTGTTACTTTGTTTTGTCACATTCAAACATAAGACACATAAACTTTGATTGGGCACAGAAGCTCACAAGCTAAAGATATAATAGACAATATTAGGCCCATTAATCTATGCATATATTACTGGTGGTTAGTTTTATACTTAGTATTGTTTGGTCTAATTGTTTGGCTCTGTTGTTTTTTTCCATGTAGGCCTATGCAAATGCAGTAGTCCGCTTCCTATCACATAAAATGTAAACTTATAAGTAACAAAAAATAAATTGTATAGGCCTGTATGAGCGCTATGTGCCTATATAAAATCATTGAAATCAACATCAACAATATAAAAAATATCAACAAAATGTAATTAGCATTCGTTACACTGAATTATGATAAGTTAATTTTTTATAGTTTGATGTCAATGTAGTCATAAGATAATTATTTAAAGATACTATTACAGTATTACAGTATAAAGTTAGTAATATATGAGAAATCTAATAATGTAATACTAACTTATACAACACTGTGTACAGGGCTGTGCTGATACTCCACTGCAGATAGATGACGCGCTGTGTCGTGTAAGTCTGTATGAGAATTTCAGGGGGGCTGACAACAAAGTGTGTCCATGGAGACGTAAGTAGAAACTAAATGTATTGATCCTATTCTTTGCAAAATTATGTTGTAATGAAATACAGAAGTGAGTAAGTTTATTGAAATACAATAATCAGTATGTTGTAATGAAATAAAATAGTGAGTAGGTTTATTGAAATACAGTAGTGAGAAGATTTATTAAAATACAGTAGTGAGTAGGTTTAATGAAATACAGAAGTAAGTAGGTTTATTGAAATACAGTAGTGAGTAGGTTTATTGAAATACAGTAGTGAGTAGGTTTATTGAAATACAGTAGTGAGCAAGTTTATTGAAAAACAGTAGTGAGTAGGTTTATTGAAATACAGTAGTGAGTAGGTTTATTGAAATACAGCAGTGAGAAAGTTTATTGAAATACAGTAGTGAGTAAGTTTATTGAAATAAAGTAGTGAGTAGGTTTATTGAAATACAGTAGTGAGTAGATTTATTGAAATACAGTAGTGAGTAAGTATATTGAAATACAGTAGTGAGTAGGTTTATTGAAATACAGTAGTGAGTAGATTTATTGAAATACAGTAGTGAGTAGGTTTATTGAAATACAGCAGTGAGTAGGTTTATTGTAATACAGCAGTGAGTAGCTTTATTAAAATACAGAAGTGAGTATGTTTATTGAAATACAGTCGTGAGTAGGTTTTTTAAAATACAGCAGTGTGTAGGTTTACTGAAATACATCAGTGAGTAGGTTTATTGAAATACAGTAGTGAGTAGATTTATTGAAATACAGCAGTGAGTACGTTTTTTGAAATATAGTTGTGAGTAGGTTTATTGAAATACAGTAGTGAGTAGATTTATATTAAAATACATTAGTGAATAGGTTTATTGAAATACAGTCGTGAGTAGGTTTATCGAAATACAGCAGTGAGTAGGTTAATTGACATACAGCAATGAGTAGGTTTATTGAAATACACTAGTGAGTAGGTTTATTGAAATACAGCAGGGAGTAGGTTTTTTGAAATACAATAGTGAGTAGGTTTATTGAAATACAGCAGTGAGTAGATTTTTTGAAAAACTACAGTGAGTATGCATATGAAAATACAATCGTGTGTAGGTTTATTGAATTACAATAATGAGTTAAACTATTTCTTCCTCAGCATGTCAGGGTTTTGACCAGCCAGATCATCAGCTCTGTTTATCTAAACAGTCACTTTGTCCTGGCTTTGAAGTACCACATGGACTTTGCGCTCACGGAATGCATTGCTGCTCCTCTCAAGGTTCCAGTCCGGAAATTTTACCCCACACTCCCCTGGCCACAGCACCGAAAGAATTAGAATCCAACCAAGAGCTAAGTACAGAGACAACTAGAAGTAGTACATCAGTTTCTTACAGTACTTTTCTACCTACAGCTCAACCAAACATGTTTATAGATACAGCCAAATGTCTGATACCAGAATTCCCCAACAGAAGGTGCATAAAAGGTGCATTTTGTTCTTTTGATCCAGCTGTCAAAGTTTTGCCTCACCACCATTGCCCAGATGCCGAAGAATTGTGCTGTGAATCTTTGTTGTGAAATATGAACACACTGAGAACTTACAAAGGATTTGTTGTGATTTGATAAAATTCTTTATTCATAACAGTGTAGTCCTTTGACAACACGCAATAGCATAAAAATTCACGAAGATTCTTTCATAAGTTTTTAATATAAAGAATTGAATCCTAGAATATATATATATTTATGCTTGCTTAGATTTATCTTGCAGACGCCCCTTCTATATAGAAGATATTGTGTCCTTCTATACAGAAGATATTGTGTCCTTCTATACAGAAGATATTGTGTCCTTCTATACAGTAGATATTGTGTCCTTCTATACAGAAGATATTGTGTCCTTCTATACAGTAGATATTGTGTCCTTCTATACAGTAGATATTGTGTCCTTCTATACAGTAGATATTGTGTCCTTCTATACAGAAGATATTGTGTCCTTCTATACAGAAGATATTGTGTCCTTCTATACAGAAGATATTGTGTCCTTCTATACAGAAGATATTGTGTCCTTCTATACAGAAGATATTGTGTCCTTCTATACAGTAGATATTGTGTCCTTCTATACAGAAGATATTGTGTCCTTCTATACAGTAGATATTGTGTCCTTCTATACAGTAGATATTGTGTCCTTCTATACAGAAGATATTGTGTCCTTCTATACAGAAGATATTGTGTCCTTCTATACAGAAGATATTGTGTCCTTCTATACAGAAGATATTGTGTCCTTCTATACAGAAGATATTGTGTCCTTCTATACAGAAGATATTGTGTCCTTCTATACAGAAGATATTGTGTCCTTCTATACAGAAGATATTGTGTCCTTCTATACAGAAGATATTGTGTCCTTCTATACAGAAGATATTGTGTCCTTCTATACAGAAGATATTGTGTCCTTCTATACAGAAGATATTGTGTCCTTCTATACAGAAGATATTGTGTCCTCTATACAGAAGATATTGTGTCCTTCTATACAGAAGATATTGTGTCCTTCTATACAGAAGATATTGTGTCCTTCTATACAGAAGATATTATGTCCTTCTATACAGAAGATATTGTGTCCTTCTATACAGAAGATATTGTGTCCTTCTATACAGTAGATATTGTGTCCTTCTATACAGAAGATATTGTGTCCTTCTATACAGAAGATATTGTGTCCTTCTATACAGAAGATATTTTGTCCTATTCTTGATTAGGGTTTTAACTGATCTTAAGTTGCTGGTTTTCCTGATTTGTTAGGGCAACCCATTTCATGCCCAGATGCCACATGGCGAAAAACGGGATTTCATATGAGTTTGTTTTTGCATATGGAATACTGAAAGTATTTGTATTATTCCTATGTATATCTGAGTCGGCCATACTGTAATAGATCGTTGTTATGTTGTAGAATGTAATGCTTTATGTATTATTACTATTTTGCTCTTTGCCTTCTTTGCTCTTGAATTTTTCAGGTTTATTATTTTAACTATTCGTTTAAATCTTGTCAGTCGTGAATTTTTAATGTTAGGTAGTATATATGTTCTCTTTACATTTGTAATTACAATAGTGAATTTCGTTGTACTATCTGTAGGCTACATTTTGTAGATTTGTTTTCAGTCAAAACACAAATAAATATGCTGATTAAACTAATTTGCTACTCTCAACTTTCACTGCCATACACAAAAAGAGAAGTGCGCTGATTTTGAAGTGATTTTTTTGTATTGATTACCAGATGATAATAAATTAAAGAATGAATATTGAATGTTTGAACTTATTGTATATTATTTCTTGATAAATTGTTTTAAAATGTTAATTAGTAGTCTAAATTAATTTTTTCCTTTACTAGGCCTAAATAATGTTATAAAAAATTTATGTTATTGTAGTTTTTTAATGGTTATTTGTGTTAACGGGTGTATTTGTTGCTGTTTATTTTATGTTCATAATATATAGCAATATAATATAAAGGAAAATGTCTTCTCGTCTTTTATTTATTGGATTTTAAATAACTTATTATTTATACTTGCTTACTAATTAGGCATATACTAAACTTACGTATACTTAAAAATGTAACTATACTTAAACATTTCAACAGCATGTCTACCTGACTATATCTGCATTTTGATCTGCATGTCTGCATTCATATCTGCTTGCCATCCTGCCCGTCTCTCTCTCTTTAGTATACATTTTCAATAATTAGAACAGGATCAGACTATATAATAACTTCATATTGTCAGATTGAATAACACACATTAAGAACATGATAGTTCTACATTTAGGTGTCATTATACTACTAACCATAATAGATGTACTTGTAGCTCGTATACTCAATATTTTTGTATTGCATTAACTTTTATTTGTGTATATATATATATAATGATTTTAACATAATATTAAATATATTAATTTCCTCTAAAAATGCTATACTCTATAGTTTAAAAATCCATACTTAAAAAAGCTTTCATACTTATTTCAGTTAGTTGCTGCCGTAGTTTTATATTATTTAACCATTTTTTTTGTATATTTGTTTCTTTGCAATGGTATTTACCATGTAAACTATATTCACATTTATGTAAATAAAAGTTTCTCCACTTCACCTGGAGAAGCCGTATTTCAAATATGATAATTAATATTTATTAAGTAGCCTAAAACATTTGTCTTACTTCTACATGAATATAGTGTGTACATTTGTTTTCTACTTTAAAGTTGTTTACTTCTGTATGTAAATACTCTTCACCCCGTGTTTTAGTTGCGATAGCTCTGTCTTAACTGACCACACATTTCCCCAAAGCTGACTGACCTCAACTGTAAATTGTACTTAAGTAAAGTATAGTACAAATAGCTTAACGCCACGTGATCTGTTTTTAAGTGCCAAATTCAGCAAATAACAATACGTTTAAAATATGTTCCGTTGTATACGTACACTCCACATATTATACAGTGTCATAAAACTTTGAGATGGAGGCAGTGAAATAAAAAAAATTAACTACATTTGGTTGTTGTGCTGGATACAACGTGTTTTTTTAATCATGGGACATCTTTCATGGCTGGTAAGACTGTTGAGCTTAGTAAAGAATTTAATTTAATATTTAAATTATGCAAATATTTAAGGACAGTTTGAGACAAGTAAACGTGTTACAGATTCACCTGTAAAGTAATTATTTCAGACCAGTATGTCTGCTTGGTTCACCTTGACCACAACGACCTTCATGATAGTTGCCCGAGTCACCTTGGTATGGTTACTTCGTCTTTATAAATATGAACAAATCCATCCTGCTACGTGGTAAGATGTGTCTTTATAAATATAAACAAATCCATCCTGTTAACTGGTAAGATGTGTCTTTATAAATATGAACAAATCCATCCTGCTACCTGGTAAGATGTGTCTTTATAAGTGCGAACAAATTTTCCCTGCTAGCTGGTAAGATGAGTCTTTATAAATATGAACAAATCCATCCTACTACCTGGTAAGATGTGTCTTTATAAGTGCGAACAAGTTTACCCTGCTACCTGGTAAGATGTGTCTTTATAAATATGAACAATCCATCCTGTTACCTGGTAAGATGTGTCTTTATAAATATGAACAAATCCATCCTGTTACCTGGTAAGATGTGTCTTTATAAATATGAACAAATCCATACTGTTGCCTGGTAAGATGTGTCTTTATAAGTATGAACAAATCCATCCTGTTACCTGATAAGATGTGTCTTTATAAGTACGAACAAATCCATCCGGCTGCTTGCTAAGATGTGTCTTTATAAGTACGAACAAATCCATCCTGCTGCTTGCTAAGATGTGTCTTTATAAGTACGAACAAATCCATCCTGCTGCTTGCTAAGATGTGTCCTTAGAAGCATGAATAAATTCAACTTGCTACCTGGTAATAAAGTAACTAGCTATATATGAGATCATTTCTTACTAAAGAACTGTTTGCTTCCGATAAACTTTATAATTTCTAAAAAGTTTCTTTTTTTGTTGTAAACTTTCTGTCTAAAATGTCTTTAATACCGAGTACGTATCTAATATATTACAGACGCTCCTTTTATTCAGAAAATGATAGTTTCCTACTCTTCTCCGAGGTTTGATTCTAGTCTTGCAAGTTGATTACGGTTTTAAATAAGGTTAAGTTCTTGATTTTAATTGCTTCATTCGTGTAACCCATTCTATGCCCTTTTGCCACTTCGAAGAAAGATAATTTATTTGTGTGTCCTTATTTATCTTTCTAAATGCTGTATTATTTTATATGTTTGATGTTTATGTTACAAAGCACTTGATTTATTCCTGTAACTTTTTAAATCAATACTATTTTACATTGTTTAATTATAAAGTATTAAAACAGTTTTTATTTAATACTAGCATACCACCTGAAATGAATTGTTCTATTTATATAGGTACCTGGTTCTACTTTTACTTCTTACTGGACCACATGTAACAAATCTTTTGTATTCCCTGTGGGTAACACCCATTCTAAGTGCAGCTCATAGAGTTAACTTACCAAGTGGATCACGTGTTATTTTCGTAAGTATTAATTTAAAACCATAGAGTGTGACATGTACGCCAGATGGAAATATTCCATTAATGTCTATGACGTGTATGTACGCCAGATGGAAATATTCCATTAATGTCTATGACGTGTATGTACGCCAGATGGAAATATTCCATTTATGTCTATGACGTGTATGTACGCCAGATGGAAATATTCCATTAATGTCTATGACGTGTATGTACGCCAGATGGAAATATTCCATTAATGTCTATGACGTGTATGTACGCCAGATGGAAATATTCCATTAATGTCTATGACGTGTATGTACGCCAGATGGAAATATTCCATTAATGTCTATGACGTTTATGTACGCCAGATGGAAATATTCCATTAATGTCTATGACGTGTACGCCAGATGGAAATATTCCATTAATGTCTATGACGTGTACGCCAGATGGAAATATTCCATTAATGTCTATGACGTGTACGCCAGATGGAAATATTCCATTAATGTCTATGACGTGTACGCCAGATGGAAATATTCCATTAATGTCTATGACGTGTATGTACGCCAGATGGAAATATTCCATTAATGTCTATGACGTGTACGCCAGATGGAAATATTCCATTAATGTCTATGACGTGTATGTACGCCAGATGGAAATATTCCATTAATGTCTATGACGTGTACGCCAGATGGAAATATTCCATTAATGTCTATGACGTGTACGCCAGATGGAAATATTCCATTAATGTCTATGACGTGTATGTACGCCAGATGGAAATATTCCATTAATGTCTATGACGTGTATGTACGCCAGATGGAAATATTCCATTAATGTCTATGACGTGTACGCCAGATGGAAATATTCCATTAATGTCTATGACGTGTACGCCAGATGGAAATATTCCATTAATGTCTATGACGTGTACGCCAGATGGAAATATTCCATTAATGTCTATGACGTGTATGTACGCCAGATGGAAATATTCCATTAATGTCTATGACGTGTACGCCAGATGGAAATATTCCATTAATGTCTATGACGTGTATGTACGCCAGATGGAAATATTCCATTAATGTCTATGACGTGTACGCCAGATGGAAATATTCCATTAATGTCTATGACGTGTATGTACGCCAGATGGAAATATTCCATTAATGTCTATGACGTGTATGTACGCCAGATGGAAATATTCCATTAATGTCTATGACGTGTACGCCAGATGGAAATATTCCATTAATGTCTATGACGTGTACGCCAGATGGAAATATTCCATTAATGTCTATGACGTGTATGTACGCCAGATGGAAATATTCCATTAATGTCTATGACGTGTACGCCAGATGGAAATATTCCATTAATGTCTATGACGTGTATGTACGCCAGATGGAAATATTCCATTAATGTCTATGACGTGTATGTACGCCAGATGGAAATATTCCATTAATGTCTATGACGTGTATGTACGCCAGATGGAAATATTCCATTAATGTCTATGACGTGTATGTACGCCAGATGGAAATATTCCATTAATGTCTATGACGTGTATGTACGCCAGATGGAAATATTCCATTAATGTCTATGACGTGTATGTACGCCAGATGGAAATATTCCATTAATGTCTATGACGTGTATGTACGCCAGATGGAAATATTCCATTAATGTCTATGACGTGTATGTACGCCAGATGGAAATATTCCATTAATGTCTATGACGTGTATGTACGCCAGATGGAAATATTCCATTAATGTCTATGACGTGTATGTACGCCAGATGGAAATATTCCATTAATGTCTATGACGTGTATGTACGCCAGATGGAAATATTCCATTAATGTCTATGACGTGTATGTACGCCAGATGGAAATATTCCATTAATGTCTATGACGTGTATGTACGCCAGATGGAAATATTCCATTAATGTCTATGACGTGTATGTACGCCAGATGGAAATATTCCATTAATGTCTATGCCGTGTATGTACGCCAGATGGAAATATTCCATTAATGTCTATGCCGTGTATGTACGCCAGATGGAAATATTCCATTAATGTCTATGACGTGTATGTACGCCAGATGGAAATATTCCATTAATGTCTATGACGTGTATGTACGCCAGATGGAAATATTCCATTAATGTCTATGACGTGTATGTACGCCAGATGGAAATATTCCATTAATGTCTATGCCGTGTATGTACGCCAGATGGAAATATTCCATTAATGTCTATGCCGTGTATGTACGCCAGATGGAAATATTCCATTAATGTCTATGACGTGTATGTACGCCAGATGGAAATATTCCATTAATGTCTATGACGTGTATGTACGCCAGATGGAAATATTCCATTAATGTCTATGACGTGTATGTACGCCAGATGGAAATATTCCATTAATGTCTATGACGTGTATGTACGCCAGATGGAAATATTCCATTAATGTCTATGACGTGTATGTACGCCAGATGGAAATATTCCATTAATGTCTATGACGTGTATGTACGCCAGATGGAAATATTCCATTAATGTCTATGACGTGTATGTACGCCAGATGGAAATATTCCATTAATGTCTATGACGTGTATGTACGCCAGATGGAAATATTCCATTAATGTCTATGACGTGTATGTACGCCAGATGGAAATATTCCATTCGTGTCTATGACGTGTATGTACGCCAGATGGAAATATTCCATTAATGTCTATGACGTGTATGTACGCCAGATGGAAATATTCCATTAATGTCTATGACGTGTATGTACGCCAGATGGAAATATTCCATTAGAGTCTATGACGTGTATGTACGCCAGATGGAAATATTCCATTAATGTCTATGACGTGTATGTACGCCAGATGGAAATATTCCATTAATGTCTATGACGTGTATGTACGCCAGATGGAAATATTCCATTAATGTCTATGACGTGTATGTACGCCAGATGGAAATATTCCATTAATGTCTATGACGTGTATGTACGCCAGATGGAAATATTCCATTAATGTCTATGACGTGTATGTACGCCAGATGGAAATATTCCATTAATGTCTATGACGTGTATGTACGCCAGATGGAAATATTCCATTAATGTCTATGACGTGTATGTACGCCAGATGGAAATATTCCATTAATGTCTATGACGTGTATGTACGCCAGATGGAAATATTCCATTAATGTCTATGACGTGTATGTACGCCAGATGGAAATATTCCATTAATGTCTATGACGTGTATGTACGCCAGATGGAAATATTCCATTAATGTCTATGACGTGTATGTACGCCAGATGGAAATATTCCATTAATGTCTATGACGTGTATGTACGCCAGATGGAAATATTCCATTAATGTCTATGACGTGTATGTACGCCAGATGGAAATATTCCATTAATGTCTATGACGTGTATGTACGCCAGATGGAAATATTCCATTAATGTCTATGACGTGTATGTACGCCAGATGGAAATATTCCATTAATGTCTATGACGTGTATGTACACCAGATGGAAATATTCCATTAATGTCTATGACGTGTATGTACGCCAGATGGAAATATTCCATTAATGTCTATGACGTGTATGTACGCCAGATGGAAATATTCCATTAATGTCTATGACGTGTATGTACGCCAGATGGAAATATTCCATGAATGTCTATGACGTGTATGTACGCCAGATGGAAATATTCCATTAATGTCTATGACGTGTATGTACGCCAGATGGAAATATTCCATTAATGTCTATGACGTGTATGTACGCCAGATGGAAATATTCCATTAATGTCTATGACGTGTATGTACGCCAGATGGAAATATTCCATTAATGTCTATGACGTGTATGTACGCCAGATGGAAATATTCCATTAATGTCTATGACGTGTATGTACGCCAGATGGAAATATTCCATTAATGTCTATGACGTGTATGTACGCCAGATGGAAATATTCCATTAATGTCTATGACGTGTATGTACGCCAGATGGAAATATTCCATTAATGTCTATGACGTGTATGTACGCCAGATGGAAATATTCCATTAATGTCTATGACGTGTATGTACGCCAGATGGAAATATTCCATTAATGTCTATGACGTGTATGTACGCCAGATGGAAATATTCCATTAATGTCTATGACGTGTATGTACGCCAGATGGAAATATTCCATTAATGTCTATGACGTGTATGTACGCCAGATGGAAATATTCCATTAATGTCTATGACGTGTATGTACGCCAGATGGAAATATTCCATTAATGTCTATGACGTGTATGTACGCCAGATGGAAATATAACATTTATGTCTATGACGTGTATGTACGCCAGATGGAAATATTCCATTAATGTCTATGACGTGTATGTAGGCCAGATGGAAATATGACATTTATGTCTATGACGTGTATGTACGCCAGATGGAAATATTCCATTAATGTCTATGACGTGTATGTACGCCAGATGGAAATATTCCATTAATGTCTATGACGTGTATGTACGCCAGATGGAAATATTCCATTAATGTCTATGACGTGTATGTACGCCAGATGGAAATATGACATTTATGTCTATGACGTGTATGTACGCCAGATGGAAATATTCCATTAATGTCTATGACGTGTATGTACGCCAGATGGAAATATGACATTTATGTCTATGACGTGTATGTACGCCAGATGGAAATATTCCATTAATGTCTATGACGTGTATGTAGGCCAGATGGAAATATGACATTTATGTCTATGACGTGTATGTACGCCAGATGGAAATATTCCATTAATGTCTATGACGTGTATGTACGCCAGATGGAAATATGACATTTATGTCTATGACGTGTATGTACGCCAGATGGAAATATTCCATTAATGTCTATGACGTGTATGTACGCCAGATGGAAATATTCCATTAATGTCTATGACGTGTATGTACGCCAGATGGAAATATGACATTTATGTCTATGACGTGTATGTACGCCAGATGGAAATATTCCATTAATGTCTATGACGTGTATGTACGCCAGATGGAAATATTCTATTTATGTCTATAACGTGCATGTACGCCAGATGGAAATATGACATTTATGTCTATGACGTGTATGTACGCCAGATGGAAATATTCTATTTATGTCTATAACGTGCATGTACGCCAGATGGAAATATGACATTTATGTCTATGACGTGTATGTACGCCAGATGGAAATATTCTATTTATGTCTATAACGTGCATGTACGCTAGATAGAAATATGACATTTATGTCTATGAAGTGCATGTACGCTAGATAGAAATATGACATTTATGTCTATGAAGTGCATGTACGCTAGATAGAAATATGACATTTATGTCTATAACGTGTATGTACGCCAGATGGAAATATTCGATTTATGTCTATAACGTGCATGTACGCCAGATGGAAATATGACATTTATGTCTATGAAGTGCATGTACGCTAGATAGAAATATGACATTTATGTCTATAACGTGTATGTACGCCAGATGGAAATATTCGATTTATGTCTATAACGTGCATGTACGCCAGATGGAAATATTCGATTTATGTCTGTAACGTGCATGTACGCCAGATGGAAATATGACATTAATGTCTATGACGTGTATGTAGGCAAGATGGAAATATTCCACATATGTCTATGACGTGTATGTACGCCAGATGGAAATATTTTATTTATGTCTATGACGTGTATGTACGCCAGATGGAAATATTCAATTTATGTCTATGGCGTGTATGTACGTCAGATGGAAATATTTTATTTATGTCTATGACGTGTTTGTACGCCAGATGGAAATATTTTATTTATGTCTATGACGTGTATGTACGCCAGATGGAAATATTCAATTTATGTCTATGGCGTGTATGTACGCCAGATGGAAATATTCAATTTATGTCTATGGCGTGTATGTACGTCAGATGGAAATATTTTATTTATGTCTATGACGTGTTTGTACGCCAGATGGAAATATTCCATTTATGTCTATGGCGTGTATGTACGTCAGATGGAAATATTTTATTTATGTCTATGGCGTGTATGTACGTCAGATGGAAATATTTTATTTATGTCTATGACGTGTATGTACGCCAGATGGAAATATTCCATTTATGTCTATGGCGTGTATGTACGTCAGATGGAAATATTTTATTTATGTCTATGACGTGTATGTACGCCAGATGGAAATATTCAATTTATGTCTATGGCGTGTATGTACGTCAGATGGAAATATTTTATTTATGTCTATGACGTGTTTGTACGCCAGATGGAAATATTTTATTTATGTATATGGCGTGTATGTACGTCAGATGGAAATATTTTATTTATGTCTATGACGTGTATGTACGCCAGATGGAAATATTCAATTTATGTCTATGGCGTGTATGTACGTCAGATGGAAATATTTTATTTATGTCTATGACGTGTTTGTACGCCAGATGGAAATATTTTATTTATGTATATGGCGTGTATGTACGCCAGATGGAAATATTTTATTTATGTCTATGACGTGTTTGTACGCCAGATGGAAATATTTTATTTATGTCTATGACGTGTATGTACGCCAGATAGAAATATTCAATTTATGTATATGACGTGTATGTACGTCAGATGGAAATATTTTATTTATGTCTATGACGTGTTTGTACGCCAGATGGAAATATTTTATTTATGTATATGGCGTGTATGTACGCCAGATGGAAATATTTTATTTATGTCTATGACGTGTATGTACGCCAGATGGAAATATTCAATTTATGTCTATGACGTGTATGTACGCCAGATGGAAATATTCAATTTATGTCTATGGCGTGTATGTACGCCAGATGGAAATATTTTATTTATGTCTATGACGTGTATGTACGCCAGATGGAAATATTTTATTTATGTCTATGACGTGTATGTACGCCAGATGGAAATATTCAATTTATGTCTATGACGTGTATGTACGCCAGATGGAAATATTCAATTTATGTCTATGACGTGTATATACGCCATATGGAAATATTCCATTTATGTCTATGACGTGTATGTACGCCAGATGGAAATATTCCATATATGTCTATGACGTGTATGTACGCCAGATGGAAATATTCCATATATGTCTATGACGTGTATGTACGCCAGATGGAAAAATTCGATTTATGTCTATGACGTGTATGTACGCCAGATGGAAATATTTAATTTATGTCTATGACGTGTATATACGCCATATGGAAATATTCCATTTATGTCTATGACGTGTATATACGCCATATGGAAATATTCAATTTATGTCTATGACGTGTATGTACGCCAGATGGAAAGATTCCATATATGTCTATGACGTGTATGTACGCCAGATGGAAATATTCCATATATGTCTATGACGTGTATGTACGCCAGATGGAAAGATTCCATATATGTCTATGACGTGTATGTACGCCAGATGGAAATATTCCATATATGTCTATGACGTGTATGTACGCCAGATGGAAAAATTCGATTTATGTCTATGACGTGTATGTACGCCAGATGGAAATATTCAATTTATGTCTATGACGTGTATGTACACCAGATGGAAAAATTCGATTTATGTCTATGACGTGTATGTACGCCAGATGGAAATATTCAATTTATGTCTATGGCGTGTATGTACGCCAGATGGAAATATTCAATTTATGTCTATGGCGTGTATGTACGCCAGATGGAAATATTTTATTTATGTCTATGACGTGTATGTACGCCAGATGGAAATATTCAATTTATGTCTATGACGTGTATGTACGCCAGATGGAAATATTCAATTTATGTATATTGCGTGTATGTACGCCAGATGGAAATATTCAATTTATGTCTATGACGTGTATGTACGCCAGATGGAAATATTCAATTTATGTCTATGGCGTGTATGTACGCCAGATGGAAATATTTTATTTATGTCTATGACGTGTATGTACGCCAGATGGAAATATTAAATTTATGTATATGGCGTGTATGTACGCCAGATGGAAATATTCAATTTATGTCTATGGCGTGTATGTACGCCAGATGGAAATATTTTATTTATGTCTATGACGTGTATGTACGCCAGATGGAAATATTCGATTTATGTCTATGACGTGTATGTACGCCAGATGGAAATATTCCATATATGTCTATGACGTGTATGTACGCCAGATGGAAATATTCCATATATGTCTATGACGTGTATGTAGGCCAGATGGAAATATGACATTAATGTCTATGACGTGTATGTACGCCAAATGGAAAAATTCGATTTATGTCTATGACGTGTATGTACGCCAGATGGAAATATTCCATATATGTCTATGACGTGTATGTACGCCAGATGGAAAAATTCGATTTATGTCTATGACGTGTTTGTACGCCAGATGGAAATATTTTATTTATGTCTATGACGTGTATGTACGCCAGATGGAAATATTCAATTTATGTCTATGGCGTGTATGTACGCCAGATGGAAATATTCCATTTATGTCTATGACGTGTTTGTACGCCAGATGGAAATATTCCATTTATGTCTATGACGTGTTTGTACGCCAGATGGAAATATTTTATTTATGTCTATGGCGTGTATGTACGCCAGATGGAAATATTTTATTTATGTCTATGGCGTGTATGTACGCCAGATGGAAATATTTTATTTATGTCTATGGCGTGTATGTACGCCAGATGGAAATATTCAATTTATGTCTATGGCATGTATGTACGCCAGATGGAAATATTCAATTTATGTCTATGACGTGTATGTACGCCAGATGGAAATATTCAATTTATGTCTATGGCGTGTATGTACGCCAGATGGAAATATTTTATTTATGTCTATGACGTGTATGTACGCCAGATGGAAATATTCAATTTATGTATATGGCGTGTATGTACGCCAGATGGAAATATTCAATTTATGTCTATGGCGTGTATGTACGCCAGATGGAAATATTCCATTTATGTCTATGACGTGTTTGTACGCCAGATGGAAATATTCCATTTATGTCTATGACGTGTTTGTACGCCAGATGGAAATATTTTATTTATGTCTATGGCGTGTATGTACGCCAGATGGAAATATTTTATTTATGTCTATGGCGTGTATGTACGCCAGATGGAAATATTTTATTTATGTCTATGACGTGTATGTACGCCAGATGGAAATATTCAATTTATGTCTATGGCGTGTATGTACGCCAGATGGAAATATTTTATTTATGTCTATGGCGTGTATGTACGCCAGATGGAAATATTCAATTTATGTCTATGGCATGTATGTACGCCAGATGGAAATATTCAATTTATGTCTATGACGTGTATGTACGCCAGATGGAAATATTCAATTTATGTCTATGGCGTGTATGTACGCCAGATGGAAATATTTTATTTATGTCTATGACGTGTATGTACGCCAGATGGAAATATTCAATTTATGTATATGGCGTGTATGTACGCCAGATGGAAATATTCAATTTATGTCTATGGCGTGTATGTACGCCAGATGGAAATATTTTATTTATGTCTATGACGTGTATGTACGCCAGATGGAAATATTCGATTTATGTCTATGACGTGTATGTACGCCAGATGTAAATATTCCATATATGTCTATGACGTGTATGTACGCCAGATGGAAATATTCCATATATGTCTATGACGTGTATGTAGGCCAGATGGAAATATGACATTAATGTCTATGACGTGTATGTACGCCAAATGGAAAAATTCGATTTATGTCTATGACGTGTATGTACGCCAGATGGAAATATTCCATATATGTCTATGACGTGTATGTACGCCAGATGGAAAAATTCGATTTATGTCTATGACGTGTTTGTACGCCAGATGGAAATATTTTATTTATGTCTATGACGTGTATGTACGCCAGATGGAAATATTCAATTTATGTCTATGGCGTGTATGTACGCCAGATGGAAATATTCCATTTATGTCTATGACGTGTTTGTACGCCAGATGGAAATATTCCATTTATGTCTATGACGTGTTTGTACGCCAGATGGAAATATTTTATTTATGTCTATGGCGTGTATGTACGCCAGATGGAAATATTTTATTTATGTCTATGGCGTGTATGTACGCCAGATGGAAATATTTTATTTATGTCTATGACGTGTATGTACGCCAGATGGAAATATTCAATTTATGTCTATGGCGTGTATGTACGCCAGATGGAAATATTCAATTTATGTCTATGGCATGCATGTACCTCATCGGAGATATTGTTGAAACCATGCTATATATATATATATTTGTTTGAATTATGAATAGATGTATTAAATTACTATTAATTTAAGATCGGTGTTTAATAATGACAGTTTTTTTTTTAAAAACATTGCAACATATGTATATGTATATGTGTGTGTGTGTGTTTATTTATATAAGTATATTTATATGTCTACGTTATAACATGTAAATACTACCTGTCAGTTGATAACTCACATTTACATTTTCTAGTTATGTCTGAATTATCACGTTTTGTTATTGTGCTTTAAAAAAACAACATGTACATTATTTTATATTTTGTGTAGTTTTTATTTCTGCATTTGGTGGCAGCGCCTTGTTTCTACCTTTATAAAATTTAATTATATTAGCCGTGAAATATTATTTCTTTAAGAATAACATTTATATAAATTATAACTTGAAAGTTGAATAAACTACACACTTAATTGAATGTCATCATAAACTAACAATTCTTTTTCTGTATCAACCTATCAGTTAGGTAAATGGAAGTATTCTCTATCTAAGAAATGTATCTTACATTGATGTCTAGTGAAATTGAAACGGTCGAATTGTGCACAAGTTTACAAATAGGACTACAATCCATTGTACAAGATATAAATGTCACACATTTCAATTTGCTCTATAACTTGGCAGACATAAAGAAATATCCTTGGAAATGTACAATTTTGCTATAAGAAGGAATGAGTTTAAGTGACTTCATTTAGAAAGCTTGTATTAAAAATATTTATTTCAGCTCCGCCTCTTAAAGTCTAGAGATAAAAAGCAGGGTGGAGTGACGTCAAGTCAGAAAGAATATTCCTTTCTTCCCAAATTAGTCTTGAAACCCGTATCAATATAATAATAATATAGGCCTACCGTAATGTTACGTTCTATTTTATAGGCCTACCGTAATGTTCTATTTCTGAATACAATTTTATCCAACCAATATTGACAGGGCCTGTTGGCTGGGATTCTTGAAGGTACGGCTACTAGTGTGTTTGTCTGTGAAGTAGCCCATTCTTTACCGGAACCTGTCCTCATCACATTGCCTTCAGCTACACTTATACTTGTGCTATTTACTGATGTGTACAGACATCTGAAAGTATTTATAATTTTGCTTACTTTATGTATCATTTCACATGTATAATTTGTTTTAACAAACTAGAAATCCAATAGTAACTTAATTAACTCACAAGCACATATCACATAAATATACATAACCTATACAAATACACACATTTAGGTAAAATATAATATATTGGTAAATAACAAATACATTTGTTGTCAAACAAAACTCCCCCCCCCCCCCCCACATAATGTATACTACACCTGCATTTCACCATAATAAAAATAAGAAGGTATTTACTATAGAGTATATATAGGCTAAGCTTACACACAACATTATGGGGTCGTCCATTTATTATGTCAACAGAATAGGTGGAGGGAGGGGGATTGTAGATTTAGACAATGTTCACATTGAGAGAGGGGAGGGGGTAAAAGACGGGTAAAACAATTTAATTTGTCGTCAACATTGAAACTTTAAATAATAAAATGAATAACAATGAAAATGAGTCGTACATTTCTATGGCAGTGCCTTTGTCTGATATTCATCCGCTTGACCCTCAACAACCCACCAGTTTAATCATAGATTATACTGAATCACAACTCTTCCAATTTTAAGAAAATACCAAGAAAGGAGTTATTTTAAAAACATCAAGCCAACAATTTGGTTTCAATTTCCAAATACAATTCACAGAAATGGATAAGAAAGAAAAAGTTGAAACTTGTGAAATATTTGATTGACTTGTGCCACCTTATCGCCGGACAAAGCGTTCAACAGTTTATGTGGCTAATGGCATACTAGGGGATGTGTGGCCAGCACACTGACCGCTGCCTTTAATTTAATCTAACTAAAGTCAGGTACCCATCAACACTGGATAAACACAGGACACCAGAGTTGCTATGCTGATGTAAACTTTTATTCAAATGATTACTATTATTATCTATTATTACCTTAACAAACAGGCTTGCACTATATTTTAGAATTTAGAATAAAGGGAAATGTACGACTGTGTAAAATGTATTCTGTAAGTAGACTTTATAAATTTTTAAAGGTTTGAAAGGTAATTTGTGATCAAATCTGTGCTTAACATGTTCAATTAATTTTCTGCTTTAGTTTCAATTACATGATATAATTAGCTTGCATTATGATTATGATACATTTTTTCTGTATTTTTGTTGGTTTAGACAACAAAGAGCTCTTCATTGACTGTACTAGACAAGCTCTATCACTATGGATACATGATTTCTGTTGCCTATATGATTATTGTAGTCACTGTAGTTGCCAGCCTTCTCTGTGAGTGGTCAAATTTTAAGTAAGGATTTTTTATTCCTATTGATATTACAATAATAACAATTCATTTCAAAGCTGCCTTGAAAAAAAAAAATAATTTCTTGGGCCCTATTTCAAATAGCTTTAAAAAAAAACTTTCATTTGTCTAATCTCAATAAATTATTTCGATTGCATGTATTTTCAAACTAATGCCTTTCAGCTTCTTTACAAAAAGGTGCATTGCTTCCTTAACTTTTTAACAATAGCTAATAATAAAAATTTATTGACCAGCAAAAAATATTTGATATAGCTCTATCTTTCTATCCCATTGTCTCTATCTCTCTCTCTGTATTTTTATATAGACATAGACATTTTTATATATTGGCATTTATATGTGTGTGCATGTGTGTGTGCGTGTGTCCGTATATAGCTCTATTTAATTAAATAGTTTTTACAGATTTATTATTTATTGTAACATTTTTTTTTTTTAAGTTTTTAGCAAAGCATTTCCATTGTACTATGTGTATGACGAATGTATTGTTAGAATTAATGAAATGAAGCTAGTGAAATCTTTTTCCGATAAAACACGCAATTGAGTTCATCAATATCAAAATTTACCTGTAAAGTTATAATGTTTTTCTGAATGAACGAAAGCGTCCTTTCTGGGAATTATAAAAGCTATCACTTATGCAAAATTTTAATATTTTCAATCAGCTCATATTTTTTTAACTGAAATCTTCATTACATAATTTCAATTATAAGATTAGCAACATAGTATTTAGACTAGCTTATATCCCATAAAATCCAATTGAATAAAGTGCTGTTGTTGTTTTCTTTATTTACAGTTTAACTAAAGAAGGCTGTGTAATAGCTGTGGTATGCACTCCACTGATAGCTGCTGTTTGGTATCCCAGAGTACAGAAACTATTTCATAGTACAAATAGATCAAGCTCTATCATAGATCTACTTTACATTTTCATCAAAATTGTATTTATTTGTGTCACACTTTATTTATCAATATTTTTTAAACTTGATGAGTTCAGAAATTATCCATGGCCATGTATTCTGCTAGGCTTTTCAGAATTGTCAAAATTCAACATTTGGTTTCCTTTAGTTTGTTGTTTTTGTGCAGGAGCCTTCAGTTTTCTTAATGTTTGGGCTTCATTTAAAGTAGGATTATCTGCCCCTGGAGTAAAAATACCATTCATTCTTTGCGTGCCGTTGTCTATTGTGATAACTGCCATTTTGTGGAATGACTTTGAGACGGGCGCATTCTGGGAAGTAACTGCCAATGACATATATGCCTGGGTAGCCATAGGACTGTCTGCAATTTGCTGGTTTATTCCGTTCTGTTTACCAGCATTCTCAGGTTTTCAAAGGCCCTATTTAAAATGTAAACCTTTTTTCCAACGAATGAATGAGTTGTCATGGAATGCATTTTTCCTAGAGACGAAATTGTTAATGATAAATTACGAGGAATCTGATCTGCCAGTTTTTTCTGAAACCAACAATTCCTTCCCTACAATTCCAACTGTCTACATATGCAGTACAATGTATAAAGAAAGCCAACTAGAAATGCTGAGATATTTGACGAGCATAAAGAATGTATTTGAAAACAATGATGAGAAATCTATTTGCATAGAAGCTCATGTATTCTTTGATAACTCTATTCGCTCCAATCGAATTAATGCCCGAGCACGTCATTTACTTTACCTGCTTTGTGAAACATTTCAAGTAGAGTTGTCTCAACTAGTCAAGTTAACTACACCTTACGGCTGTCAAGTCCATACCAGTAGTTTGTTCAAGTATTCTCTGTTTCTACATTTTAAAGACAAAACTAAAGTCAAGTGTAAGAAACGTTGGAGCCAAGTCATGTATTTAAATTATGTCTTACATTATAGACACAATTATTATTCAGCACACAACTCTGGATTCCAAGGGGGAGAATCGCGGGATGGGAGGTTTCAGACAAACCCACAAAGCTCAAGTTCATTATCTTCTGAGAATTCAATCGTTGACATAAAATTACAAGCGAACAAAAGACCAGACGTTCATTGTACTAAAATTCTATATAATGACAGTGAAGAAAACATTTTGAGTAGTTTAGATCTAGGCAGCTTACCATTAGCAAGCAGTACATTAAATTATCAAGAGGTTAGAACACGCGAGAATTATATTCATCAAACCACCGGTCCACTGAATTCTCACAATTACAGAAAATCTTCATTTTCATTGAGTTCTGAAAGTGAACACTCTCTAGAATCTTTCAGGTGAGTACAATACTTGTTAGTGTCTCAAACACGATATATGTCAGGTGAGTACAATACTTGTTAGTGTCTCAAACACGATATATGTCAGGTGAGTACAATACTTGTTAGTGTCTCAAACACGATATATGTCAGGTGAGTACAATACTTGTTTGGGTCTCAAACACGATATATTCAATGTTTACAAAATGTATTTTACATACTCTTACGGCCAATATAAAACACGGATATTATATAACAAATAGAACTGACATTATGGAGTCTAAAATTAACGAAATTACAATTTAAAACAAATTATTCTTATTATTAATATATAAATCAAAATTTTACATCAGTTAAGTTCAAATAGGATAAATACAGAATAAATGAAATATTTTTGAAAGCCTTATATTTTGCTTAGTGAAAACAGAATAAGTCCGTACATAGTTTATAATTGGAATAAAAGAACCAACTTAATTCAAAAGAGTACTAAAAAGAAATTCATCCTTAAACATGTGAAAGTAAAACTTTTAAATTCTAAAATTCTTCTTCATAAGGATATGTAATTAATCTACATAATAAGCTAAACAATAAAATAATGTCATGTAAGCTAATGCCTAAAACTGACTAACAACGTCGTTGAATAAAACAAAATTATTAAAATTTAATTCAGACATTTTTGTTTCATAAATAACATTGCAAATGTATAGATTTGGGTATGTTGAATTACATAATCTTTTTGTTGCAATGCATGGTTCAATGTTTTGCTGATTTTATTAATATAATATTGTTAGTATATTGGCATAGCTAGAACTAAGTAATTTTTCCCCTCATGTATGGTTGAAAATTTTGCATCGTATTTCTTTAGTATAACTATATATATGTAAGGAGTGGGAGTAGAAGTATGGTGAAAGGAGGGGAGGAAAAAGGGGGGGGGGGGATCGTGGTCTGTGCAACCTTGGCCTAAGCGAACCCACGGTGACTGTCACAGTCGAAGGCTTTAGCGAACTAAACTAAATAAATTAACAGCTACTACTAACTAACTAAAACAGCACAACACAACACAAGAGTACGACACTTAAAAGAAGCAAAGATATAGAAACAAAGGCCGAAGTGACGCTATAAAATCTATAACTTTATTCTACATAAAAATACTCTTAATCTAAAACTTCAAGAAAACTATTACAAAAACACACAATTCTGAATCAGTCCAACTGAAGCCTTAACTTAAATTCAACTAAAAATAGACTCTAACTCTTACTAAAACTAGAACAAACAATCAAATTTCAGCTGTCTAAGAAAACATATTTAGGCCTACATCCCACTAAAAAATACCATACTTTATATCCTACTGAAAAAACATATTTTATATTCTACTGAAACCATACTTTATATCATACTGAAAAAACATATTTTATATCCTACTGAAAAAACCCAACCATATATTATTGCCTGGCTTAGCACTAGCAGCCCCACCTTAAGACTAGAATAAGATGACCACTGGACACTAAGTCCACACACAGGTCAAACGGGGAAGCACACAGCTTCATAGAGGGGCCCACAGCCTTGCTTAGCACACAGCTAACCCTCACAATTGCACATAGCCAAAGACTCTACTAAACTCAGCCCTTTTATTCTTCCCAAAACTGGCGGGCGGAAATGGATAAAAAACATAGAAAAGAATAACAAATTAAACCTGGAAACTGTTGCCAACTTAAAACAGTTTCTAAATAGTTACAGGCCCTCACATATATAAGGTATACACATGTTATTAATTAAAATTATATTAAAAATTACATTTCATTTTTTTTTAGAAATGATTAACTAAAAAAGCATTTAAAAGAAATAGGCCTACTCAAACAAAAAGAAGAGTTATTTTTATTAACTCTGTACACTGTACAGTTTAAATATAAGTAAAAAAACTACTTTTCTGTTTCAGTACTGACATTACATTTTCCTATGACAACGCTAAAGTGTTTATGACAAATGCTAGCACTGTACACAATGAAGCTTCCTATGACAATGTTTTCATTCTTACTACTGATGCAGATACAGGTCAGTGATAGCTTATATTTAATTGTTAGACCAAAGATATATATGATTGGACTATACAATTTTCTTACTACCGATGCTGACACAGGTCAGTGATAGTTTATATTTAGTAGTTAGACTATAACATTTTCTTACTACCGATGCCGACACAGGTCAGTGATAGTTTATATTTAGTAGTTAGACTATAACATTTTCTTACTACCGATGCCGACACATGTCAATGATAGTTTATATTCAGTAGTTAGACTATAACATTTTCTTACTACCGATGCTGACACAGGTCATTGATAGTTTATGTTCAGTAGTTAAACTATAACATTTCCTTACTACCGATGCTGACACAGGTCATTAATAGTTTATGTTCAGTAGTTAAACTATAACATTTCCTTACTCCCGATGCTGACACAGGTCATTGATAGTTTATGTTCAGTAGTTAAACTATAACATTTCAGTTTCTTTGATTTACTTTTTTAAATAAATCGTGAAGACTAAAATATATTTCATGTGTAAAAAAATGATCAAGTATAACTTTCTTGTTTCCTAAACTAAATGTAAACGTTTCCTCAAATTACATCATAACTATAGTTGAAATAGTTGATATAGTTTCAAAGACCTACTTTGTGATTTTTAAAAATAAATATTCCCCCCAACATATGTCTAGAATTCACTTCTGAGAGTTTAAACAAAGTTTTGGAGAAATGCAAGTCAGGTGTTAATATTGGAGCGGTGTGTGGCAGAACAGTTCCTATTGGTGCCATGAAACCTATTGTATGGTACCAGAAATTTGAGTATGCTAAAGGTAACGTATTAATGGAATATTTGTTGTTGTGATTCAGTCTGAATCTAAAGCTATTTGTTGTATTCAAAGAGAGTGGCTATAAAGAGAGTAAATCTACCCATTGTTCTGGAACAATATATAAGTTATTATATTATATAAGTGTGTGTATGTTTTCTTATGCTATATGAATAAATATTATATTTGATACATTATGAGTGTTTATGTGCTCATAGCATAATGTGCTAATACAATGTGTATTAGTATAGTATTTGTTTTGAAAATGTATTAACTTCATTGATTTAAGTATGCTGAAAGACGGAATTTATGTAATCAAATCAGATTTTTATTTATTTGGATCAATAAAGCAATCTTATCTTATCCTATAATATATTAGGATGGTTTAAAAAAAAGCGTTTATCTTATTAAAATTAAATTATTTATTTTTACAGTTTTTTATAGCACAAAATAAATGCATTCTCTAAGATTTCTGGCTTGCCTAATGATAAAAAAATGTATTCTTTCAGATTTCTAGCTTGTCTTATGGTCTAAAAATGTATTCTCTCAGATTTCTGGCTTGTCTTATGGTCTAAAAATGTATTCTCTCAGATTTCTGGCTTGTCTTATGGTCAAAAATTGTATTCTCTCAGATTTCTGGCTTGTCTTATGGTCTCAAAATGTATTCTCTCAGATTTTCTCAAAATATATTCTCTCAGATGTCTGGCTTGTCAAATCATCTCAAAATGTATTCTCTCAGATTTTCGGCTGGTCAAATCATCTCAAAATGTATTCTCTCAGATTTCTGGCTTGTCAAATCATCTCAAAATGTATTCGCTCAGATTTCAGGCTTGTCTTAAGGTCTAAAAATGCATTCTATAAGATTTCTGGCTTGTCTTATGGTCTAAAAATGTATTCTCTCAGATTTCTGGGTTGTCAGATTTTCTCAAAATATATTCTCTCATATGTCTGGCTTGTCAAATCATCTCAAAATGTATTCTCTCAGATTTCTGGGTTGTCAGATTTTCTCAAAATATATTCTCTCTTATGTCTGGCTTGTCAAATCATCTCAAAATGTATTCTCTCAGATTTCTGGCTGGTCAAATCATCTCAAAATGTATTCTCTTAGATTTCTGGCTTGTCAGATTTTCTCAAAATATATTCTCTCAGATTTCTGGCTTGTCAGATTGTCTCGAAAAATATTCTCTCAGATTTTTGGTTTGTCAGATTGTCTCAAAATGTATTCTCTCATATGTCTGGCTTGTTAAATCATCTCAAAATGTATTCTCTCAGATTTCTGGCTGGTCAAATAATCATAAAATGTATTCTCTCAGATTTCTGGCTGGTCAAATCATCTCAAAATGTATTCTCTCAGATTTCTGGCTGGTCATATAATCATAAAATGTATTCTCTCAGATTTCTGGCTGGTCAAATAATCATAAAATGTATTCTCTCAGATTTCTGGCTGGTCAAATCATCTCAAAATGTGATTGGCTCAGTTACTTGCTGCCCAGGATGTTTTAGTATTTACCGCGGAGCTGCCATGGCAACAGTATTGCAAGAATTTTGTCAACCAACTAATTCAGCTTTTGATAATTTAGTAATGGATCACGGTAACATTTTGTATAGATTGTACTGACAAAG
Source organism: Anisus vortex (assembly GCA_949126835.1). Lineage (NCBI taxonomy): Eukaryota > Metazoa > Mollusca > Gastropoda > Planorbidae > Anisus > Anisus vortex. Next base: position 20,405,748 of record OX421504.1, read on the forward strand.
ATTAATTTTCTAGTCAAATTCCTAATTTTAAACTAGGGCCTATATACAACCACTAAATGACACATATAAGAATGCGTGCAAACTATCCATGTTTATTTGTACTGTAACTATTTTCAGGAGAAGACAGATGGCTATGTACACTACTCATGCGCGGTGGATGGAGACTTGCTTACTCATCCCAAGCACACAACTCTACGCATTGTCCTGAGACCATTGGAGAGTTTCTACGTCAGAGACGACGCTGGGTCCTGTCCGAGTTGTCCAATACCGCGGATATTTTCATGTCGATTAGAAAGCTTGTCAGAAACAATTCCTCCTTTTCGGCCATGTTTCTTATTTCTCTTCTAAGTACATTTCTCTGGGTAATTCTTTCTCCTGCAACAACTATTGTATTCATGAGTGCAGGTTTCCACGTACTTTTTGACATACCCATGACTTTGACCTTACCCGCAGGATTAGGTTTATTTCTTGCATACTGTCTAGTGTGTTTCTTGGCTAATCAAGGCAGGCAGAAAATTGTTTCAATTCTTTTTATATCTTTACTAGCGGCTATAATCTTGTCTTTAACTGTTGGATTTTTTCTGTATATTTTAAACTGCATTCAGACAGGTTTGTCGAATTTCATTTTTGTAAATATTATGTTAGCATTAATAACCAGAAAAGTCTTAACATTGTTATGGAAAAATAGATCACCGAAGTAGTCAAATAGGGAAAAACATATTATATATTATTATGAACGGTATAAAAACAGATTAATAGATAATACAAGAAAACAAAACACTTTCATATTAAATGAAACATTTTAGTCTAAAGTTGACTTAACTCTAAAGTTGACTTGAATCGAGTGAGGTAGGAATGGATTGTTGGATGGGGAAATGAATTGTTGGATGGGGGAATGAATTGTTGGATGGGGGAAGGAATTTTTGGATGGGGGAATGAGTTGTTGGATGGGGGAATGAATTGTTGGATAGGGGAATGAATTGTTGGATGGAGAAATGAATTGTTGGATGGGGGAATGAATTGTTGGATGGGGGAGTGAATTGTTGGATGGGGGGAATGAATTGTTGGATAGGGGAATGAAATGTTGGATAGGGGAATGAAATGTTGGATGGGGGAAGGAATTGTTGGATGGGGGAATGAATTGTTGGATAGGGGAATGAATTGTTGGATGGGGGAATGAATTGTTGGATGGAGAAATGAATTGTTGGATGGGGGAATGAATTGTTGGATGGGGGAATGAATTGTTGGATGGGGGAATGAATTGTTGGATGGGGGAATGAATTGTTGGATGGGGGAATTAATTGTTGGATGGGGGAATGAATTGTTGGATAGGGGAATGAATTGGAGGATGGACAGAGAGATGGATAGCAAGATAGACACAGATTCTACAAAAATAATACATGTTTATAAAAAATTTAAAAATATGCTTAAAGATGTGATTTGATAAAAAATAATTCTTTTGGTATGTTAACATAACTAGTAAAATCATAATGCCGTTTTAATTGAATTAGAAATATTTCATTATAAATTCGCCTTGTAACCTAAATATTCGACATGTTGTCAATTTCTAGTGTATAATGAAGAAAACGTGAAATGTAGTTTGGGAGTTAAACAGTGCTAGAATAATTTTAATTACTTTTATTAATATTAATTTTAACATATTTTCTTCATGCTACATCTATTGGTTATGGTTCTGATCTTTAAAAATGTTAAATAGGCCCTGCTAGAGTTCATTATATTTCAATTAGGCCATGATAGAGTTCATTATATTTCAATTAGGCCAAGATAGAGTTCATTATATTTCAATTAGGCCATGATAGAGTTCATTATATTTCATTTAGGCCATGATAGAGTTCATTATATTTCAATTAGGCCACGATAGAGTTTATTATATTTCAATTGGACCATGATAGAGTTAATTATATTTCAATTAGGCCATGATAGAGTTAATTATATTTCAATTAGGCCATGATAGAGTTCATTATATTTCAATTAGGCCATGATAGAGTTCATTATATTTCAATTAGGCCATGATAGAGTTCATTATATTTCAATTAGGCCATGATAGAGTTCATTATATTTCAATTAGGCCATGATAGAGTTCATTATATTTCAATTAGGCCAGGATATAGTTCATTATATTTCAATTAGGCCAGGATATAGTTCATTATATTTCAATTAGGCCATGATAGAGTTTATTTCAATTAAGCCATGCTAGAGTTCATTATATTTATGTTTTTCTATTTAGATTTACGAGACTTGGGCTACATTCAATTTCGGCCATTCTTCCTGGTGTTCTTATTAATTGTTGCCATTATCTACGCTGCTGTTCTTCATCCAATGGAAAGCTTCTGTCTCATCTATGGCTTTGCATATGCTTTCCTTTTTCCTGCCATGTTCGTAGTATTGCCTGTGTACGGTGTAGCAAATATGTTGGATCAGTCTTGGGGAACACGAGAAGTTAGTAAATTTACTGCTGACTTATCATACAACTACACCGTGTACTTACTTGTCCGTCTGTTGATTTTACTTGTCCGTCTGTTGATTTTTTTTACACATTTTTACTCAACAATTTTTCATAGACTATAATAAGATGGACCGCTTGCTCTATTTTTAGTGCTTATATGAACTTTTTTTTCGTGCGCAACCAATAAGGCTGACTTTAATTACTTCTGCGCTCCTCGTTGCTTCTTAAATGTTTCCGCTTTATACAACTTTTGATTTTAATTTTATTTTTTTCAGAGAAAATCGAAGCGCGTCAATAAAACGGAAGTGCAAAGGAAACAACGAATCGGAAATTCCGAAAATCAGTGTTTCGAGTAATCATATAGCAGAAATACTAAAGCAAGCGGTCCATGTATATTATAGTCTATGATTTTTTACCTTATTATTTATCATTAAATTATTTTTGAATATATAGATCAACTGAAGAGGTTTTCTCAAAGGGACCAGATTTGGAATAGCTTCACACGGAAGTGACGTTTGAGAAGGAAAATAAATAAACAAAACACGACTCTCTAAATCTATATTTAACCATTTTGTTAAAAATAAGAACCGGGAAAAGATTCAAAAAACGTGGCAATAGCTTCAAAACACGTGACAATCTTCATTTTTCCTAGTCGAAATCTATTCTCTGGCGTTACCAGAGCCTTTACAAGCTTGCCCCAGGTGTGACGATGCGGGATAGTGAAGCAATTAAACCAGTACGATGCTCTCGTGACTGTAATGCTCACACGTTGAGTTCCCTACCTCACTTGGTTCGTTGGTCTAGAGGTCGATGGCAGTGTTTTAGACCAGGCCATACTCCGTGAACAATGCTCGATTTTTTTATTTGCGTACTATCTATCAATCAGATTCAGTATCTTCTTCTCACAATCGCTCCAATGACAAACGAATTAAGAAAACAGATTATCAGCTTTAAGTGAATAGACCATACGTTTAATCCGTAATCACATGTAGATATCAACATATGAATCATCAGACACATCAATCTAAATGACAGCTGTATTCTGAAGAGTCTCCGTATAGGTTAAATATCCAAAAAGTGAACATGAATTTGTAAGAAATAATAAGTACACAGATATTAGCACAGTAATTAAATTAATCCGAAATCAGTCACACGTCATAGCTAACATGGCTTCCCGTGTGTCTGTCCGTGTCTAGAGTCAAGTCTTCACATATATAGGACTACAAAAGCAGTATGGGTGGTCTTTCCTATGTCGTCATCAACCCCTGGACCAATCATTACAAAATTTAATGTGCCCGCCCTCTTATCGACCAGTCATCTGTCACTCCCTAATTCAGAGGCGTATCCGACTGACCAAAGCTATTATCTTCCCTTGTCTTGTCTCCAACGTCTAGGTCAACCATTGCACCACCTTTCAATCCTAGTATATCTCTGTGTTCTTCACGCGAGTCTGTTGCCCACAGACATAACCTAATGGTCTATCTGTACGGTATCACTACATCCTACCTCCGCCTAGACAAAGGCGCTTAATAGGGCCATGCGTGACGCGGTCGAACTCAAAGGCACAGATAACCACCAGTAAGGAGTGACTGATTGCACCTACGCTAGGTCCGTATACGAACAAAGGAATAGAGGGGAGTGGTTCCCCTTTGACCAGGTCCGTGTTGACACAAAAGGGAAAACATGGGATGGTCCCAGTTCGGTCCCGGGGTGGGGCAGGACAAGAGAGGGGAAGGGGGAGAACTTCGCCCTGCCTAACTAATTACATACAATGGTCATAGCATTAAATTATAAGTACTAAACTATGACGCTATAATAAATGTCACATCATGATACCAGGGCAAAAGTTACAGCGCCGCCCCTTGCATACTGTAACTGCTTGTTTAGTGCTATATTGGCTGTATTTAGACTACATTTGCCGCCCCCCCCCCCTGGAAGTGTCGCCCCTGGGCATTTGCCCCCCTCTGGCCCCCCATGTGAGGCAATTGGACGTTTCTTTCCTATATTGCCGGAAATTAAACATCTCCAATGGCAACGAGATTTAGATTTTTCCTCCGAAAAACACACACATTTAAGTGCAAATATTGAACTAATTACTTTAAAGTTATCTTTGATATTTTGTATAAATGATTTTATTAACATTCAGATACTGAATACACTATTTGCTATCAAAACCAATAATAAAAAGCTCTTCACTTGGTCTTTAACTTTAAAAACGTCAATTTAGAGCAAGTCAAATATAAGTGTTCAGCTGTAATAAACAATATGTAAGATGTAGCCATAAACTTAATATAAATTCATCAACATTTTATTTAGCCTACATTTAATAATCATTCATTTTTTTATTATATTTTGGCTCTTATAGTCATCCATTAATGTAAGGATAGCTAATCTTTTAATGTAATGATAGCTAATCCATTAATGTAAGGATAGCTAATCCATTAATGTAATGATAGCTAATCCATTAATGTGAGGATAGCTAATCTATTAAGATAGCAAACTTTATTATGTCCGCATGTTCATTTATTGTCTTATAAACAACAGACAGGAACTCATGGATGTTGCCAAATACCAGAAGAAGAGGAGGATGACACAATATTTACAAGTGAGTAGTAAGCTTATATGCTAATAAACGGCTGGCCGAAAAAAGACTACATTGACAGCTTTCGTTGAATTGAAGATATTGTGATGACAAAAAGGTACAACATGTTTTTCTAAACATTTCTTTCAGATTATAAAATCAAAGTATCAAGTCTTAAAGATCTGAGTTCAACTCCAGGGGGAGAAACTGAGAGAGACTTCTGGACTAACCTCATGACGATGTATATTGGCAATGACGTCAACAAAGGAAAGCCCAGTGACGTACTATCAAAAGATTTGCACCGTCTCCGTTCACGAACAATGTTCGGACTGATTGTCTGCAACGTAATGTGGTTTATATGTTTGAGTGTGATCTACGTCTTTGCCGGAAGTGACGTTATTTGCTACTGCGTGGCTGCCATTTTTAGCTTTTCACTTCTGATTCAGTTAGTTGGGCTGACTTGCTTTAAAGTAAATAATTTGATTGAAACTAATCTAAAGAAGAATGTGAATGACATTTTTACAACTGAAACCAAGAAATCAACATGTCATGTACAGAGTGAAGTTGATCCAAACAAAGTAACTTTACATCGTATTTTTCACGAAGAAGAATTATAAATAAAGTTCCATTTAATTCTTACAATTTATAGACAGGTCTTTTAGTTAAATTATGTACGTGGTGGAGTTAAGATATTAATTTTGATAACAGTCTGTCTGTTCGTGAAATGTTTTTACTGACTCGTTCAGAAAACCAAATTCCTCGTTGATTGTCTCAAAGGAAAAAAGAAAATGTTTAAAACTGTTAAACTTCACAAGAAAAAATAAAAAGGATTTAATCTCTAGATCTATGTTTTTTTCTGAGTTTTTTAATAACATTTTTGTCTGTGGCTTTTGGATGGGAATGATTATTCTATAGCAAAGAGCACGTGACAAAAGCACGTGCTGTTTGTTTACTTTTTTAGTGGTGACAAATGGCAGCCGTATTACTATAGGCTCAAGAAGGTTTTATTATAAAATATCATCATTTCAGCAATATGACGTAAAACCTATATAAAAACTTCTCATGTGATGAAAATTAGAGCGCTGACCTCCGGACTGGAAGCAGGAGAAAGAAACCTGCAACGGCTCGATGACGAGAAGCGCACCAGAAGGAAGGGAAGAGACCAGCCCACGACCAATTCTGTCTTCTTGTGCCAGACGTGCAACAGGCTTCTGTCACTCGCGTGTGGGCTTGTACTTAGTTACGTCATCTAGAAACCTAAGCCACGCCTATTGCAAATGCTCCATTCCTTCTACTTTACTTAAAATGTTTTTTTTTCCTAAAGTGGCTTTTGCTAATTGTGATTTCACTATATATTTATAGTTATATAGTTATTTACACTTGTAATAACTTTAGAACTCTCTTTTGAATAGTGTATGTTTCTTCCCAATGGTTTCTTTAGTTGAAGCTTGTTTTTAGTTTACGTCTGACTTTTCCCTTCTTAAAGTAGCGTCATAATATGTTTTTGTTCCTATTAAATGTAACCCGCATGGTTACAGTCTTAAGTGCAACCGCTGGATACGTTTTTGTAAAATATATTTTTTCTCTACGCGTAAGTTAGCAGCAATGTTGCTGTTGGGTTGCTTCAAATTAAATTCTAGTATTTTTAGGTTGTTTTGACCTCGTTTTTGATTGATGCTATATAAATGGGGATGGGTTTTTTGTTTTCGAAGAGAGAAAAAGAGACTGTTGTCAGATTTACTGTGGGATGGTGTCCAAATGAGTTGAGTGTTAAAGTGCAGTGAATACCTTGCTGTTTAGACGAGCAGTGAATACCTTGCTGTTTGGAAGTGAAGTGAATACCTTGCTGTTTGGAAGTGAAGTGAATACCTTGCTGTTTGGAAGTGAAGTTAATACCTTGCTGTTTGGAAGTGAAGTAAATACTTTGCTGTTTGGAAATGCAGTGAATACCTTGCTGTTTGAAAGTGAAGTGAATATCTAGCTGTTTGGAAATGCAGTGAATACCTTGCTGTTTGGAAGTGCAGTGAATACCTTGCTGTTTTGAAGGTAAGTGAATACCTTGCTGTTTGGAAGTGAAGTTAATACCTTGCTGTTTAAAAGTGAAGTGAATACCTTGCTGTTTGGAAGTGAAGTGAATACCTTGCTTTTTGGAAGCGAAGTGAATAACTTGCTTTTTGGAAGTGGAGTGAATATCTTGCTGTTTGGAAGTGAAGTGAATACCTTGCTTTTTTGGGATTGCAGTGTATACCTTGCTGTTTGGAAGTGAAGTGAATACCTTGCTGTTTGGAAGTGAAGTGAATACATTCCTGTTTGGAAATGAAGTGAATATCTTGCTGTTTGGAAGTGAAAAGAATACTTTGCTGTTTGGAAGTGAAGTGAATACCTTGCTGTTTGGAAGTGAAGTGAATACCTTACTGTTTGGAAGTGAAGTGAATACCTTGCTGTTTGGAAGTGCAGTGAATACCTTGCTGTTTGAAAGTGCAGTGAATACCTTGCTGTTTGGAAGTGAAGTGAATACCTTGCTGTTTGGAACTGAAGTGAATACCTTGCTGTTTGGAAGTGCAGTGAATATCTTGCTGTTTGGAAGTGCGGTGAATACCTTGCTGTTTGGAAGTGAAGTGAATACCTTGCTGTTTGGAAGGGAAGTTAATACCTTGCTGTTTGGAAGTGCAGTGAATACCTTGCTGTTTGGAAGGGAAGTGAATACCTTGTTGTTTGGAAGTGCAGTGAATACCTTGCTGTTTGGAAGTGAAGTGATTACCTTGCTGTTTGGAAGTGAAGTGTTGTTCTGATTATATTTCTGTTAGAGATATTTTCATTCTTTGAATAAAGTTTATATAGCTATTACTTGTTAATCTCCGTATGTTTGTATAGCTATTACCTGTTAATCTCTCTATATTTATATAGCTATTACTTGTTAATCTCTCTATGTTTATATAGCTATTACCTATAAATCTCTCTATGTTTATATAGCTATTACCTGTAAATCTCTCTATGTTTATATAGCTATTACTTGTTAATCTCTCTGTTTATATAGCTATTACCTGTTAATCTATCTATGTTTATATAGCTATTACCTGTTAATCTCTCTATGTTTATATAGCTATTACCTGTTAATCTCTCTTTTCTCGGTTCTCTGTTCATGTTGTTAGATAGATTACTATATTTTATTATTCTGTCTAGTTATAAGTAGTTATTGGACCCTTATTCATTAGACTTAAGTCGTCTTAGGTATATTCAATATTGTGCAAACCCTGAACCCTTCCTTCTACAAGGACCCGCACCCAACATTTGGTAGCACAAGTGGGGGTTGCGCTTAATGTCTAAGTGGTCAACTTGTAGGTCTGTTCTTATTTCCTTTAAAGTCTACCAATCTTCTTCTTTTCTGATATAAGTATAGTCTCTTAGTTTTATAAATTTCTCTTAGAACCAATCTTTTAAGGGAGTATAGGGTCTTTTATAAATCTCAACCAGAATGGCAGGAGTATCATCAGCAGGGACACGCATCATGGTTTTACCATCCCGGGAAGTGCCCATCCGTTACATTTATGGGGATGATCCAGCATCAGAGATCGAGTAATTCATCTCGGCAGTCGAAAAATTTTGGATATCCAGAAGGGACCTCAGCCAACTGAGTGACAAAGTAAAAATGGAACGGGGAAGATTGGAACAGTGACCCAGTGAGCGTCATCGCCCTCCTACAAAAGATATATGGGGAGCAGAGGAGCTATGTCCAACTTATGGGTGCCCTGTTCCGAGTAACACAAACAGCTACTGAGACCATCAGGTCATATTCCCACCGGCTGCAGTTAGCCTGTAGGAATCTGACGGCTCACCAAAAGGAGCTACAGGTGTCGTTAACTGATGTCGTCTTTCTAAGAGACTATTTTGTGAAGCACCTGAGTTCTGCTCAGATACGCAGACAGATCCAAGAAATTATCATGCATATCCTAACGTCATCTTCTTGGCATTGAGAAACACATAATTTGATTGTTGTTACTGCCAGGCGACATTCACTCAAACCCAGGCCCAGTCACATCACCGAAAATAGATAAATTTACAACAAGACATGCACAATAAAACGAGCCATTCAATATGAAACTTTTGATGAAAGTGCTGCATGCTTGCATATGAACACCCCAGTCAAATTTTATGTTTCTGTCTGTACTTGCAATTTTTATGCTTTAAATGTTTAAAGGTGATTTGTTAACAGTAATCAAAATAGCTGTGTTTTCAATGTCTCTTATGTTGTGGTGGTTTAATATCATTTGTTGAGAGACATGTTTGGGCAGGTGTTTTAGGTTTACTAATATATCTAGTTTTAGTGTCCTTACAAGAAATATGGCTATATCATACAAGGAGGTTATGTTGCTTAAAACATGCCTATCCAACCACCGATCCGAAAAAAACATTATCTCATCAACACCCATTATCACTACAAGTGTCTAAAAACACCATTATCTCATCAATCACTGTTATCACTACAAGTGGCCAAAAACACCATTATCTCTCGAAACCACCGTTATCACTGCAAGTGGCCAAAAACACCATTATCTCTTCCACCACCGATCTCACTGCAAGTGGACAAAAAACAAAATTTTTTCCTTCCACATTTTCAACTTAATGCCGAAAACATTCCCTCTCTATCCAACTTGTCCACAAGTGGAAGAATAAAACACACTCTCTCTTCATACCTTGTATGAAGTATTCTGTAATGAAAGATTAGACCTACTATATAGACCTCTAGGGGCTACTAAAAGATAGACCTAATTTATCATGCTGGAAAGGTAATTATAATTTGTCAATAATTAAAATAACTTTATTACTCCCTTTCTCTTAACTCGTACTGTCTGTCTGCTTGCTTGCTTGCTTGTAAAACTTCGCATCGATTTTTCTACCACTTCCCGTCGTCCAATCAAACTGAAACTAGGGCAGAAGACTTATGTTAACTAACAATAAATTATATCAACTTTTCAGTTTAAAAAACTTAATTATACTATAATTATGATTTTTTTACTCCCTTTCTTTTAACTCGTATTGTCTGCTTGGTTGGTTGCTTGCTTGGAAAACTTTGCATCGATTTTTCGACCACTTCCCGTCGTCCAATCGAGCTGAAACTTGGGTAGCAGACTTGTCCAGACTAACAATACATTCTATTAAATTTTCAGCATCATAGCGTTTAGAATAGTCACTAATACCTGCGAACAATTTGTGAATCGAAATAAAAGAACATTGCTGCCTCTACCGGAAGAGACGGGAGTGAATAATCTTTTCGGATATGTTCGTTTTTTACGAAATAAATAGAATGAAAACGACACAATATAGCCGAAACAAAGCGAGTTATCTTTTTATGGATTTTGCGGGCCAAAGCTAGAAAAAAAAAGATGCGCAAAATTTTAGTGTGGAAATTTATAAGGTATGATATCACTTAGATCTATATTTATTTTAATCTATCAAAATATAAATTAAATATAAACTTAGTTTACAAAGAAAGGGAGTATAATAAAAACTGTGTTTTTATGGGTTAGTTTGTTTTAAATTTAACAAACACTTCATAGATAAATGGTCTATGGTTTGGTTTCACGTTGAAAATGCGGTCCAACTTTTATGGTTTTTCGAAAAAAAAAAGATGCTTGACGTCATCAAACTTTGCGCTCTAGCTTTGTGAATGAAGGGAAAAAATTAATTCATGTTTACATTCGTGTCGTGTTTTTGTTAAAACGTACAAATGTTCACGAAAATCAGAAACCGGTATATTTAAAAAAATGCGGAATCGTTATAATTAGATATGTATTTGCCGACATTACCGATTCGAAATTTAAGTGTGGAAATTCATAAAGTAGGCCTATGATATCACTAAAATTTATTTTAATCTATCAAAATATAAATTAAAAGACTGATAAATGATTTTAGATCCACACAAAATATTGATTGCATGACGGTAAGCTTAGTTTACAAAGAAAGTGAGTTTAATAAAAACTTGATTGTTATGGGTTAGTTCAAAAGCTCCATTAAAATGCTCTAATTTTGTTAATGTTGACACATTTCTAAGAGTTGCTGAAACATACATTAGAACTCTTAAAGAAAATAACGATGTTCTTATTTTACACAGTAAGAGAAAAACTGGATTTCAGGGATTTTTAAAAAACATCATCAGTTTGCGTTTGATGGTGAACAAATTATTATTTTCAGAACCCCCAATGATGAATTATTTTTTAACTTATAAGATCTCTCAAGATCACTTAGAATTATTTTTCAGTGCTGTTCGATCAGCGGGTGGATTTAATAACAATCCTACAGCAACTCAATTTGCTTCGGCATTCAAAAAGCTATTTATGAGGCATGAAATAGAAGGGGGAGAGGTAGTTGCATTTGGCAAGATAATACAAAGATTTTAGAAATATGTGGTCACCACGGCACTAATATTAGTATTGATTCTATTACACCAGACATAGTATTAGATAATGTCCCAGATTATGAAGTAGGCAGACTGTCAGAATTTAAATAAGCTGCAATTTCTTACATTGCAGGATATGTGATTAAGATGAAGAAAAAAAAATTAAATGTCGCCTTTGTTTAGAAGCTTTATCTTTTCAAAATAATGTTACGTTTTCAAATAGTCTTGTTAGTCTTGTACATTTTAAGAATAAGGGAGGATTAACAATACCCAATAGTGATATCTTTTCTATATGCCTAGAAACAGAAAAATCTCTTCAAAGAGTACAGAAAATTTCAGTGACGACTTTGTTGAATGCTAAAGCTGTTTCAACCATTTGCACAAATACCTTAATAATGTGTTACAATAAAAGGCTTTTTACATGTTTAGATTTCCACTTATTTGATTCATCACCAACATGTAATCATGCCATTTTGTTGCTCAAATGTTGCATAGAAAGCTTTTTAAAAATTAGAATGCACCACATTGGTAAAATTTTTAATGAAAAAGTTCCAGGACAAAAAATAAGAAAAAAATAGTTCTAAACTCGTTCAATTTAAGAACCAATAACTTTCAATTCTATAGTCTCTACTTCTGTGTATATATCAAGTGAAAACATCAAAACAAGTTATAATAAACATGTGTGTATTGGCCATTTCATGTAGTATTCTTCAATATTCTTTATTTATCAAGTATAAATTATGATTTCAAAGCATAGGGCCTACAACATTAAATTTTATTAATAGGAAATGAATATCTTTTGTTGAAATTGTATTGTATAAAATGGAAGAAAATGTAAAATACAATATATGTTACTTTTATGATACTTTAAATTCAAACACTCTTTTTATGCCAATATGTATGTGTGTTGATATAAACAAATGTTGAAATAAAATTGTTCATAATTAATGGATTTAAAAAACTACTATTTATAATAAGCCATTCATGAACTTGATATCTAAATGCACAATTTCATTATTGAAATGATTACCTTTATTATGAATGTGTTATATTTTAGGTTTTGGATAGGTTCTATTGGAATGAAACCATAACAGTAATTATAAAATTTTGAAAGTGATTTGATTTTTAAGACAATTGCATTTTGTTTAAAATTAAGGAAAAACTGAATATACATTATGAAAAAAATATGTTTGAATATAAGAAAAAAAATTTAATCATACATTTTATGTCCATTGCTGAAAATTGTAGAGATGGTATATTTAAAATTGGAGAACATTTAGTAAATCATCCAAATGTTTATACTATGGTAATTGTAAGGCTACTCCTATGAATTTTATCATGTAAATAAAGAAATTGAAAAAAATTAATTACAAGTTTAGTTGCTATACTTTTAATGTAAATCTCAATACATAATGTAAGCTCATAGCGCATTTCAAATACAGCCTAACTAAAAAGAGCACATAAACCAATTTAAAAAAGTAAAAAAAAAAAAAAAAACTAAGTCCGCATTTGATTTATCACTCCATGAATATATAGCTCAGTGCACCACAGTGCACTTATCAATATAAAAAAGTCCGCATTTTCTCCTACAATTTACTTGCTTTGAGCACTCCATATATTATAGCTCAGTGGTTTTACAGTTATACCATAACCTATATATATTCTAATTTTAAAGACACTAAATTAATCATGCTTTATTATTATTAATAGAATTATAAAAAACTGTGATGTTGCTCGTTAAATCTAAGTTTTTTTTTTGTCAGGGCATTCTTCATTGTGTTTATTAACTCAAGTTTGTGTAAATATATTTTAGTTCGTGGTAACCCAGAGTCCACGTCGTCAACGACAACTTTAACAAGTGTGACGACAACACCAACAGTGATAAGGCCTACAGAAACCACTTCTACCACCACAACTACAACTGCGTCAAGCATAACTAACTACCATAAGGAATACAATCAAAACCCCTCCCCTATCCCTATTAGAACTCCACCTCGTGTAATAAAAACTCCTCCCCCAATAATTATTGTCAATAAATGAACAGATCTTGCAATGGATCTGAAGAGTTTCGTAAATTTCATTATGATCATCAAGTTCGTCTCAGATTCAAAGATGAAATAAAATGGTCGAGTTAATTTGTGTACATTACAGTACGTTAGGTGTACGTCAGGCAGCTCGTTCCAAAATAATATAGTTACCATCTTATACAAATGACTATTGTTTGTAAGGATTTCAAACGCGACTATGCGAAACAAAAAACAACAACAGTGTGTGCTGTTTTTTTAAATCTCATTCTCTTTGCGGCAGACAATAAACTGTGTATTTCTTTTTGATCTAACGTGTAACTAATAAAAAATGTAAAACATTATTGACATTTTATGCAGTATTTCTATATAGATTTGAAAATATAAAGTTTTATTGAATAATTTTTCTGAAATTATTTTCTGAAATGTGTCGATCTGCCGAATGTAGTTGTTGAAACATTGCTTAGATAATTGCGTACAGTTATTTTTATTTTTTTATACCAGTGCAAATTTGGTGTCATTTGTCGGGTCTTATCTGTTTATTGATTTCCGTTAATAGCAAGTCGTTTAGAAAAATCCTTCTCAGACACGTAATGGAATCAAAACTCTTAGAAACATCAGGATGAGACATTTCAATCTTAATATCAATACAATACATTTCATGGAAAAAAAAATTGTACCATCATTTTCTTTTGTTCTAAAAGAATAGGCCTATATTTTCGAGAAATTTATTTTGTAATGAAAATACATACAGTTAAAACAATAAATTAACTAACATAAATGAGTTTTTTTTTAAAATGTATTCAGTAAATTGTTTACAAAAACAATTGGTTTTATCAATAAAGTGTCGCTCTAAAATATTTCATTCATTTTAGTTTCTAATTATAGACATGCTCATAAATTAAAAGCAAATAGTCGTTTAACTCATCACAAAGTACAAGTAATTAAAGTTTGAACAAATTTGTTGAACAGTTAAATAGATAGGAGCCATCCAAATATAACATATGTACTGAGGGAGGGGGTAGAAGTTACATTTTGTGTACGGATGCGTACATGGGGGAAGGGACTCGAATGAATGTGGCACTCGGCTGAAAACCGCTGTCGAGACCGACTGATTCATGACTGATGTGCATGAGGTGGTAATATATGTAAACGGATTTATGAATTTTTAATTGGAATTAAAAACATTTAATTCGGATCTGTACATTTATTCAAAACGAAAATCTTCAATAAAAAGACACCCATATTTGATTGGTTTAAATTTCCATTTCATGAGTAGGCTATCAATCTTGCCTCATAGCAAATGGTGGTATACTTTGTATCTTTTATTTACAAAGCAAGTATTGAACATTAAACTAAAGCTAGTAGAAAATACACAGCTAATGACACAAACACAGTTAGGTAGACAAACACCGCACAGGCTACCAGGTTCAACAGTCTATACAATGCATAATATATTTATATTCAATGCTTTAATAAGAAAAACTTAAAGGAATGAAACATTACTTATGAAATACTTTATACAAAAGTTCTAATTGATTTCTTGACCTTTTTCTTGGTTGAAACAATAAAAAAATTATTTTATGAATCTATGTGTGAATAAATTATTGTATTAATCGATGTGTGAATGAATTATTGTATTAATCTATGTTTTAATGAATTATTGTATTAGCCTAATCTATGTGTGAATGAATTATTGTATTAATCTATGTGTGAAAAAATTATTGTATTAATCTATGTGTGAATAAATTATTGTATTAATCTATGTGTGAATGAATTATTGTATTAATCTATGTTTGAATGAATTATTGTATTGATCTATGCTTAAATGAATTATTTAATTAATCTATGTGTGAATGAAATATTGTATTAATCTATGTTTGAATGAATTATTGTATTAATCTTTGTTTGAATGAATTATTGTATTAATCTATGTGTGAATGACTTGTTGTATTATTTTATGTGTGAATAAATTATTGTATTAATCTATGTGTGAATGACTTGTTGTATTAATCTATGTGTGAATAAATTATTGTATTAATCTATGTGTGCATGAGTATTGTATTAATCTATGTTTAAATAAATAATTAAAATAATCCATGTGTGAATGAATTATTGTATTAATCTATGTTTGAATAAATAATTAAATTAATCCATGAGTGAATGAATTATTGTATTAATTTATAAGTAAAGGAATTATTGAATTAATCTATGTGTAAATGAATTATTGTATTAATCTAAATGTGAATGAATTATTGAATTAATTAACGTGTGAATGAATTATTGTATTAATATATGTGTGAATGAATTATTAAATTAATCTATGTGTGAATGAATTATTGTACTAATATATGTGTGATTGAATAGGTGTATTAATCCATGTGTGAATGAATTATTGAATTAATCTATGTGTGAATGAATTATTTTACTAATATATGTGTGAATAAATTATTGAATGAATCTATGTGTGAATAAATTATTGTATTAATATATGGGTTAATGAATTGGTGTATTAATCCATGTGTGAATGAATTATTGTATTATTATATGTGTGAATGAATTATTGAATTAATCCATGTGTGAATGAATTATTGTATTAATATATGTTTGAATGAATTATTGAAATAATCTATGTGTGAATGAATTATTGCACTAATATATGTGTGAATACATTAATGAATTAAACTATGTGTGAATGAATTATTGTATTAATATATGTGTGATTGAATTGGTGTATTAATCCATGTGTGAATGAATTATTTTACTAATATATGTGTGAATAAATTATTGAATTAATCCATGTGTGAATAAATTATTGTATTAATATATGTGTTTATGAATTGGTGTATTAATCCATGTGTGAATGAATTATTGTATTATTATATGTGTGAATGAATTATTGAATTAATGCATGTGTGAATAAATTATTGTACTAATATATGTGTAAATACATTATTTAATTAAACTATGTTAATGAATTATTGTATTAATATATGTGTGATTGAATTGGTGTATTAATCTATGTGTGAATGAATTATTGAATTAATCTATGTGTGAATGAATTATTTTACTAATATATGTGTGAATAAATAATTAAATTAATCTATGTGTGAATATATTATTTTATTAATATATGTGTTAATGAATTGGTGTATTAATCCATGTGTGAATAAATTATTGTATTATTATGTGTGAATGAATTATTGAATTAATCCATGTGTGAATGAATTATGGTATTAATATATGTGTGAATGAATTATTGAATTAATCTGTGTGTGAATGAATTATTATATTAATCTAAGTTTCAAATCAAAGAAGAACAAAAGCAATAACAAATGATATTCTGAACGATAGAGTTTTCTCCCTTTCTGTACTTGTGTGACTCACTTCTTATTGGGCTATTGATGGTAGGGTAGTTAAATCTGGTAGTCGGGCAAAATAACGTCTGCATACAGCATTACCACATGTAGAGATCTGGGGAAATTAGAACAACATTTTAGTTTAAATTACTTTAAGTTATAACGTCTACATACAGATTTACCACATGTATAGATCTGGGAAAATTAGAACAACATTTTATGTTCAATTACTTTACGTAATTACGTCTACATACAGCATTACCACATGTATAGATCTGGGAAAATTAGAACAACATTTTATGTTCAATTACTTTACGTAATTACGTCTACATACAGCATTACCACATGTATAGATCTGGGAAAATTAGAACAACATTTTATGTTCAATTACTTTACGTAATTACGTCTACATACAGCATTACCACATGTATAGATCTGGGAAAATTAGAACAACATTTTATGTTCAATTACTTTACGTAATTACGTCTACATACAGCATTACCACATGTATAGATCTGGGAAAATTAGAACAACATTTTATGTTCAATTACTTTACGTAATTACGTCTACATACAGCATTACCACATGTATAGATCTGGGAAAATTAGAACAACATTTTATGTTCAATTACTTTACGTAATTACGTCTACATACAGCATTACCACATGCATATATATGAGAAAAGAGACAATTTTTTAAAAGATTAAATTAATTTACATTTAGTTTTCCTTTTTCTCTAATTTTGGTCTAAGTAACTAAGTAGTTTAAAAGCCACACTTACATAAATAACTTACAATACTTTAAGGCAGAAAGAATTCAAAGTCAATGCTATAAACAAGTTTATCATGAAGACTAAAGTAGTTGAAAACTTCAAAGTGCAAGAAAGTAATAAACAACACATAAGACTTTACTTAACACATACCAACACCGTGTGCCGACATTTAAACATGCGACAGATAAACATGCGACACTTAAACATAGACACTTAACCACACGACAGATAAACATACGGACATTTAATCACACGACATTTAAACATACGGACACTTAATCCCACGACAGATAAACATACGGACACTTAATCACACGACACTTAAACATACGGACAGTTAATCATAGCGACAGATAAACACACATTTTCACTATACCATTAAAATAAATAGGAAAATAATATAGATTATGTTGCCAATAGTAAAAAAATCGGTATAGATGGAAGGAAAATCCCTCATGGCATCAACAGGCCTATGGGGACACCTATGACCTACGCCCACCCTTGGTTTTCCTCACTCCCATTTCATCGTTAATTATAATGAATTTAACCTTAATATTTCTTTCTTTTTTTTTTTTTTTTTTTTTTTTTTTTTCGCTTTTGAATTAGAAATCTGTGTATACATACAACATTAATTAAACAAAAAAAAAAGCGGTCAGTGTGTTATCCCGACTTTTTGCTCAGTAGAAGTCTTGCATACTATCTATGAGCATGGCAATAGAGATTCTTCATTGGTACGAAAGGTGAGCCATTGTTCGCAGAAATTGCAGAAAGTTTGCAGCTCAATGAAGGTTAACTGCACGTGCTTCACGGTCCTTTAGACAGAATATACACTGTATCTATGTAGATAACAAAGGACCTTTACCAGCACATATAGAACGAATAATACATACTTAAAGGTTCTGTATAAACAACCTTCAGTGAGGCACTATAAATTAAATCTTTGATAGGCAAAAGATGCAAGCTCGGCAGAATGGATGGTGTTACCATAGTCTTATGCATATCTAGTGCTCAATTATAAATACTTTATTGTTCTTAATGTTTTGGTTATTACAATTTTAAAACGTATACATAATTTTGCATTTTGGGGAACCTAATTAAAAATATAGTATTTTTAATATTGCCATCATCATTATCAAATATATTTTAAAAGCTATTTCTAAATAATCATTGGCTAATGCAATTAAAAGCTATATGTGTCAATTCGACCCACTAGTAGATATAAGAAGTAATTTTTTTTAAAATAAAACAAGGTGTATGAGTTACATTGTAGCCGAATACAGTTAAAACACGAAGCAGGGATGGCGCTAGTGAAGACATAACGGATAAGTGGGTTATGTAATACTGGCCGTCCGATCGCTGGTCTGGGCAGCCACGCGTGAACTTCAACGTGAAGTAAGTCCCGCTCTCTGGTCGAAATTGGATGAAAGAGCGGGACTTCACACGCGTGGCTGGCTGTCCATCGTAATCGTTTACGATGGTCTTGGTGCAGACCGGCGATCGGGCGTCGAGCATTACGTAATGTACTTAGCACTAACCCGTTATGTCTTCACTAGCCCTATCCCTTCTTCGTGTTTTAACTGTATCCGACTACAAGGTGGTTAAATGTAACCCATAACCTTGTTTATTAAAAAAAATAATTCTTATTTCTACTAGTGGGTCAAATATAGTATATTTTTCGTCTATAATATATTCTTAAAATGTTTGATGTCGAGAAAAGTAGAACAAAAATAATGATAGTAAAAGAGAGAGAGAAAGGGAAAAAAGAACGTTCTAGATTTAACATTTTGTCAATATATAAATAATATTAAGACTGATCATAAATAGAGTGAAAATAATGCCAATTATTATTTGAGTTTATTTTCAAAATAATCTTTAACAAAAGAAATGGTATAGCGAAAATGTGTGTTTATCTGTCGGGGGAAGGGGGCGGGCTGTTATTTGTGACGCCACAGTTTTTTTTAGTTGCTGTCTGGTCAGATGAAGGGGCGGGACTTACTTCAGGTTGAAGTTCACGCGTGGCTGCCCAGACCAGCAATCGGACGGCCAGTATTACATAATCCACTTATCCGTTATGTCTTCACTAGCGCCATCCCTTCTTCGTGTTTTAACTGTATTCGGCCACAATGTAACTCATACACCTTGTTTTGTTTTTTTTAAATACTTCTTATATCTACTAGTGGGTCGAATTGACACATATAGCTTTCAATTGCATTGGTCAATGATTATTTAGAAAAAACTTTTAAAATTAATATGATAATGATGGTGGCAAGAATAAAAATACTCTATTTATAACTAAGTTCCCAAAAATGCAAAAATATGAATATGTTTAAAAATTTTAATAACCAAAACATTAAGAACAATAAAGTATTTATAATTGAGCACTAGATATGTATAAGACTATGGTACTGATATGTTTTCTTTTTTTTGTGTGTGTGAACTACCGTACGCAAATAGATCACTTGGCACAAGTAGTAGATGTTTTCTTGTCTAACTTCACCGAGCGTACCAATGAAGAATCTATATTGCCCTGATCATAGATATTATGCAAGACTTTTACTGAGCAAAAAGTCGGGATAACACACTGAACGCTTTTTTTTTGTCTAACTAATGTTGTATGTATACATAGATTTCTAGTTCAAAAGCTAAAAAAAAACTCAATAAAAAGAAATAAATATTAAGGTTAAAGTCATTATAAATAACGATGAAATGGGAGTGAGGAAAACCTAGGGTGGGCGTAGGGCATAGGTGTCCCCGTAGGCCTGTTGATGCCATGAGGTATTTTCCTTCCCTCTATACCGATTTTTTATTATTGGCAACATAATCTATATTATTTTCCGATTTATTTTAATGGTATAGTGAAAATGTGTGTTTACCTGTCGCTATGATTAACTGTCCGTATGTTTAAATGACGTGTGATTAAGTGTCCGTATGTTTATCTGTCGTGGGATTAAGTGTCCGTATGTTTAAATGTCGTGTGATTAAATGTCCGTATGTTTATCTGTCGTGTGGTTAAGTGTCTATGTTTAAGTGTCGCATGTTTATCTGTCGCATGTTTAAATGTCGGGTAACCACCAACACATGTTCCCCTAGTTCATTCATAAATCGCTCAACACATACCAACACATGTTCCCCTAGTTCATTCATAAATCGCTCAACACCTACCAACACATGTTCCCCTAGTTCATTCATAAATCGCTCAACACCTACCAACACATGTTACCCTAGTTCATTCATACATCGCTCAACACCTACCAACACATGTTCCCCTAGTTCATTCATAAATCGCTCAACACCTACCAACACATGTTCCCCTAGTTCATTCATAAATCGCTCAACACCTACCAACACGTTCCCCTATTTCATTCATAAATCGCTCAACACCTACCAACACATGTTCGCCTAGTTCATTCATAAATCGCTCAACACCTACCAACACATGTTCCCTTAGTTCATTCATAAATCGCTCAACACCTACCAACACATGTTCCCCTAGTTCATTCATAAATCGCTCAACACCTACCAATACATGTTCCCCTAGTTCATTCATAGATCGCTCAACACCTACCAACACATGTTCTTCTTCTTCATAATACTGTGGAGACCCCGTAGAACCGAGGAAAAAGTCCACAATTTAAATACACATAAAATAACATAGCAAACATAACATAGCAAACAACAGTTATATACAGATAAAAGAGTGTCACTTTAGGTTTTTGGACCAGCACTTTAGTGACGATTTGAAGGCCGGAATTGTAGGGGCAGTGATGGAGGCCTGGTCCAGGGTGATCCACAGCCTAATGGCTGACGGAAAAAAAGAATGTTTGTAGACGTCGGTGCGTGCATGTGGGACATGCAGCTTGAGCTGATGGCCTCGGGTAGAGCGGGACACTTTCTGCATTCTACTTGTTTGGGTCGAAAGGTCCACGTGGTCGTTGATGATTTTATAAATCATGGACACTTTGTCAATTGCTCTTCGTTGTTGTAGTATATCTAGGTGGAGTTTTGCTACTAAGGCAGAGGCGCTTGATTTGGTGCTGTAGTCCTCTAGTATTCGACGTGCTACGCGTCGCTGGGTCATCTCCAGTTTGTCAATCAGGTTTTGCTGGTGGGGGTCCCAAACTGGCGAGGCGTATTCTAGGATGGGGCGAGCTAAGCTTTTATAACAGTGGATCTGAATTTTCGTGGAACACCCCTTTAGGTTTCTATGGATAAAGACGCAAACTCTGTTAGACTTGGCAACATTGGATTGAACATGTATGCCCCAGTGGAGATTTTCTGTGATGTTCAAACCCAAGTATTTGGCTTCTGACACCCTTGCAAGAGATTGGCCATTTAAAGTATAGCTAGTGGGTATCCTAGTTCTTTTTCTGGAAACAGAGAGGAGGAGGCATTTATCGACGTTGAACTCCATTTGCCATTTCGATGCCCAGGCCTCTAGCTTTAGGAGGTCTTCCTGTAAGTGGACAGCATCATCAGGGCTATTGATTGGAGCGTACAGGATGGTGTCATCTGCAAAGAATCGTACCCTGGAGTGAAGTCCACTCTCCAAGTCGTTGATAAATATCAAGAACAGCAAAGGCCCAAGAACCGAGCCCTGAGGGACTCCAGATATGACCGGTCCTATTGTGGAAGTTTCACCCTCTACGACAACCTGTTGGGTGCGGCCGACGAGGAAGTTCTCAATCCATCTCTTGGTCTGCCCTCTTATACCGTAGTAATCCAACTTGAGAACAAGGCGCTTGTGAGGGACCTTGTCAAAGGCCTTTGAAAAATCTAGCAGGATGGTATCGGTTTGCCCAGCCTTGTCGACGGTCGCTGCCAAGTCGTCAACGGTGAGGATTAGCTGAGACTCGCAGGATCTCTTTTTCCTGAATCCGTGTTGGTATGGGGATTCGTCCATGTTAGGTAATGTGCTTACGTCCTCTCTCGTGAAAGCATCGCAGAATTGATGATTTAAAATGTCGGCTTTCGTCTTGCTATCACTGTAAGACAAGCCGTTATGCTTTAAGGGTGCAGTGCCCGTCGTGTTGTTACGTTTACTTTTTATAAGCCTTCACAGGCTGTTGTTGGAATCCTCCTCGATTATTTTGTTAATGTACTTCTGATAGCACTGTCTGTTAGTTCTTCTGGTATTTTTCTTAAGCGCCCAAAAGCGCTCCCAGTCTGAGGCTTTGTTTTTGCTATTTTCCAAGCTCGGTATTTACGTCTCGAGATTCGTTTAAGGTTGTTGTTAATCCAGGGCACGTGATTTTTGGTGGAATATTTTTTACTGGGGACCTGTTTACTCATCATTAATGTCAAGTGATCTTTTATGCGCAGCCAAAGATCTTCGACTTTGATTTCTTGGTTTCCTTGGCTGGAATGTTCCCCTAGTTCATTCATAAATCGCTCAACACCTACCAACATATGTTCTCATAGTTCATTCATAAATCGCTCAACACATACCAACACATGTTTCCCTAGTTCATTCATAAATCGCTCAACACCTACCAACACATGTTCCCCTAGTTCATTAATAAATCGCTCAACTTCTTGGGTTTTGTTCCAGCCTGCTTCCAATGATGTCAGAAGGAGCGTCAGCTTACCATTCTTATAACTTGCAAAAACCTATATGAAAAAATAATAATTAATTGTGTCAAATTTAAAAAAAAAACGACATTGGTTGGAAAATGATTTCAACGCAGTGAATATACATTGTTTGTGAGCATTTAAAAAAATTGCAATACAAATGAGTTTGAAATATAGTCAGTGTGAACAATAAAGTGTAATCTTTTTTTAACTCATAACTGACAGACTGACAGCAAGATTGTATGATTTCTTACACTTTGTCTGCTTTTTTCCACTAGATTTTCTACAGCTTGTTCTAATTGGTAAACATAATTTTGATTGTGGAAAGTGGAATGGAAACTGACGTAGATTTTGTCTCCTCTAACATTGAAGACTTGTTCTGGTGTAGCATTACCAGCTATGGTTCTATTCAGTACACCCACGCCTGAAATAGTCAAGTTGACCGTAAGTTTCAAATGGAAATAAGAAACAAGTATCACTTTAGTAACTACAGGTCCATTCAATCTATTTATAGCATATTATATTGACAGTTATGAGTAATTGTTGTGATTGAATGTTATTAGTGAATGCTATGATTGAATGATATCAGTGAATGCTATGATTAAATGATATCAGTGAGTGCTATCATTGAATGCTATCAGTGAATGCTATGATTGAATGCTATCAGTGAATGCTATGATTGAATGCTATCAATGAATGATATGATTGAATGATATCAGTGAATGCTATGATTAAATGCTATCAGTGAGTGCTATGATTGAATGCTATCAGTGAATGCTATGATTGAATGCTATCAGTGACTGTTATGATTGAATGCTATCAATGAATGCTATGATTGAATGCTATCAGTGAATGCTATGATTGAATGCTATCAGTTAATGATATGATTGAATGATATCAATGAATGCTATGATTGAATGCTATCAGTGAATGCTATGATTGAATGCTATCGGTGAATGCTATTCGTGAATGCTATGATTAAATGCTATGATTGAATGCTATCGGTGAATGCTATCCGTGAATGCTATGATTAAATGCTATCGGTAAATGATATGATGGAATGCTATCAGTCAATGCTATGATTGAATGCTATCAATGAATGCTATGATTGAATGCTATTAGTGAATGCTATGATTGAATGCTATCGGTGAATGCTATTAGTGAATGCTATGATTGAATGCTATCGGTGAATGCTATCCGTGAATGCTATGATTAAATGCTATCAGTGAATGATATGATGGAATGCTATCAGTCAATGCTATGATTGAATGCTATCAAGGAATGCTATGATTGAATCCTATCAGAGAATGATATGCTTGAATGCTATCAGTGAATGCTATGATTGAATGCTATCAGTGAATGCTATGATTGAATGATATCAGTGAATGCTCTGATTTAATGCTATCAGTGAATGATATGATTGAATTCTATCATTGAATGCTATGATTGAATGCTATCAGTGAAAGCTATGATTGAATGCTATCAGTGAATGCTATGATTGAATGATATCAGAAAATGATATGATTGAATGCTATCAGAGAATGATATGCTTGAATTATATCAGTGAATGCTATGATTGAATGCTATCAGTGAATGCTATGACTGAATGCTATCAGAGAATGATATGATTAAATGCTATCAGTGAATGCTATGATTGAATGATATCAGTGAAAGCTATGATTGAATGCTATCAAAGAATGCTATGATTAAATGCTATCAGTGAATGCTATGATTGAATGCTATCAGAGAATGATATGCTTGAATGCTATCAGTGAATGCTATGATTGAATGCTATCAGTGAATGCTATGATTGAATGATATCAGTGAATGCTATGATTGAATGCTACCAGTGAATGCTATGATTGAATTCTATCAGTGAATTGATATGATTGAATGCTATCAGTGAATGCTATGATTGAATGATATCAGTAAAAGCTATGATTGAATGCTATCAAAGAATGGTATGATTGAATGATATCAGTGAATGCTATGATTGAATGCTATCAGAGAATGATATGCTTGAATGCTATCAGTGAATGCTATGATTGAATGCTATCAAAGAATGGTATGATTGAATGATATCAGTGAATGCTATGATTGAATGCTATCAGAGAATGATATGCTTGAATGCTGTCAGTGAATGCTATGATTGAATTC
This sequence comes from Anisus vortex, assembly GCA_949126835.1. Taxonomy (NCBI): domain Eukaryota; kingdom Metazoa; phylum Mollusca; class Gastropoda; family Planorbidae; genus Anisus; species Anisus vortex. The sequence continues at coordinate 20,431,073 of OX421504.1, forward strand.
TATCAGTGAATTGATATGATTGAATGATATCAGTGAATGGTATGATTGAATGCTATCAGTGAATGCTATGATTGAATTCTATCATTGAATGCTATGGTTGAATGATATCAGTGAATGCTATGATTGTATGGTGTCAACTAATGATCAGCCTACCGGTAGCTTTCAAATATTCAGCGTAAGGGTCAGAGCGAACAAGTTTCCAGCGTCCACCAAACTTGGTTTGAATCTCTTTCAGTTCTGCAGTACTTGGCTCTTCTTGCTTCAACACAAATATTTCGCCATTAGTTGTAGTTGTTGTTTCTACTTTTGGCACCACTGCAGCTGTCGTTACAGGAAGCTCTGCTGGTGCTGATTGTTTAGTGGCTGCAGTAGTAGTTGGTGCGCTGTTCACTGTCTGGTCGTTAGGCGTGGGTGGGGTTACAACTACTGAATTTACTTGTGTAATGCTTTGTGTGGGCTTTTGTATTGCAGCTGTCGTCACTGGTGGACTAGAATCTAACCCTAAGCCTAGTAGATCCTCCATGCTTCATATAGATGCGTATTATTTTCTTTTAAGTCTGTTGAAATACCTTAAAAGAAAATATATTGTTGTTACCTAAATAAATGTTTCTTCATGCATGTACCATTACCTATTATTACTAAACTGGTTAGACATCATACCTTTCAGACCAGGCACCGTTACTGTAAAGAAGGGAAAGTAAAATATACCTTCAGACCAGGCACCGTTACTATATATAAGGGAAAGTAAAATATACCCTTCAGACCAGGCACCGTTACTATATATGAGGGAAAGTAAGATATACCTTTCAGACCAGGCACCGTTACTATATATGAGGGAAAGTAAAATATACCTTTCAGACCAGGCACCGTTACTATATATAAGGGAAAGTAAAATATACCCTTCAGACCAGGCACCGTTACTATATATAAGGGAAAGTAAAATATACCCTTCAGACCAGCCACCGTTACTATATATAAGGGAAGAAGGCGTCAGAACAAAGCTACGCCTTCGTTACTTTCCCAAAAAAATATCTATTAGTGTATTAGTCATCTGAATTTATACCCGACCCTTTAGGTTGACTTTCCCACCATGACAAATTAAATACACGGACATGTCTAGCTTAACACACTACACAGCAATGTATTTTAAATACACATGTCTAGCTTAACACGCTACACAGCAATGTATTTTAAATACACATGTCTAGCTTAACACGCTACACAGCAATGTATTTTAAATACACATGTCTAGCTTAACACGCTACACAGCAATGTATTTTAAATACACATGTCTAGCTAAACACGCTACACAGCAATGTATTTTAAATACACATGTCTAGCTTAACACGCTACACAGCAATGTATTTTAAATACACATGTCTAGCTTAACACGCTACACAGCAATGTATTTTAAATACACATGTCTAGCTTAACACGCTACACAGCAATGTATTTTAAATACACATGTCTAGCTTAACACGCTACACAGCAATGTATTTTAAATACACATGTCTAGCTTAACACGCTACACAGCAATGTATTTTAAATACACATGTCTAGCTTAACACGCTACACAGCAATGTATTTTAAATACACATGTCTAGCTTAACACGCTACACAGCAATGTATTTTAAATACACATGTCTAGCTTAACACGCTACACAGCAATGTATTTTAAATACACATGTCTAGCTTAACACGCTACACAGCAATGTATTTTAAATACACATGTCTAGCTTAACACGCTACACAGCAATGTATTTTAAATACACATGTCTAGCTTAACACGCTACACAGCAATGTATTTTAAATACACATGTCTAGCTTAACACGCTACACAGCAATGTATTTTAAATACACATGTCTAGCTTAACACGCTACACAGCAATGTATTTTAAATACACATGTCTAGCTTAACACGCTACACAGCAATGTATTTTAAATACACATGTCTAGCTTAACACGCTACACAGCAATGTATTTTAAATACACATGTCTAGCTTAACACGCTACACAGCAATGTATTTTAAATACACATGTCTAGCTTAACACGCTACACAGCAATGTATTTTAAATACACATGTCTAGCTTAACACGCTACACAGCAATGTATTTTAAATACACATGTCTAGCTTAACACGCTACACAGCAATGTATTTTAAATACACATGTCTAGCTTAACACGCTACACAGCAATGTATTTTAAATACACATGTCTAGCTTAACACGCTACACAGCAATGTATTTTAAATACACATGTCTAGCTTAACACGCTACACAGCAATGTATTTTAAATACACATGTCTAGCTTAACACGCTACACAGCAATGTATTTTAAATACACATGTCTAGCTTAACACGCTACACAGCAATGTATTTTAAATACACATGTCTAGCTTAACACGCTACACAGCAATGTATTTTACATACACATGTCTAGCTTAACACGCTACACAGCAATGTATTTTAAATACACATGTCTAGCTTAACACGCTACACAGCAATGTATTTTAAATACACATGTCTAGCTTAACACACTACACTGCAATGTATTTTAAATGCAAATGCCTAGATTAACACACTCAACAGCAATTTATTTTGGATACATTGGTCTAGCTTAACATACTACACAGCAATGTATCTTAAATACACATGTCTAGCTTAACACACTACACAGAAATGTATCTCAAATACACATGCCTAGCTTAAATCACTACGCATCAATCTATCTTAAATACATATGTCTAGCTTAACACACTACACAGCAATATACCTTAAGTACAAGTGTATAGCTTAACACACTACACAGCAATGTATCTTAAATACACATGTCTAAATTAACACACTAAACAGCAATGCAAGTGTCTAGCTTAACACACTTCACTCCAATGTACCTATGTACAGATTTTTTTTCCAAAATCAAACCCGTAATTCAAATTTAATTTTGTTCAATTTGTAACTAAACTGAACTTTGCTATTGATATATATATAAATATACCTACATATAATAATTACCCAGTTTAAAATAAACATAATTTGACATACCTATGAACATTTCAAATCAAAACATCTCTTGATAAATGATAACAATGTAGACTATAACCCTTACTAAATGTTTGTATCTCAAACATATTCATGTCCAAATAGCAACACACCGATGTCAGTGATAACTTTCCTGATTGCAGCCTATCACACTTTTAAGTTTTTAAAGATAAAATGAAGGACATTGAAGATAAGTAATAACATTATTTATGAAACTTAATTAAATATGACATCGGGAACAAACTAATAAATATATTTTAGATAGGGAGATGAAAACAAAGATCAAAAGTACAGATGTAGAGACCAAAGTATAGAGTCTAGATGTAGAGACCAGAGTATAGAGTCTAGATGTAGAGACCAGAGTATAGAGTCTAGATGTAGATACCAAAGTATAGAGTCTAGATGTAGATACCAAAGTATAGAGCCTAGATGTAGAGACCAAAGTATAGAGTCTAGATGTAGAGACCAGAGAATAGAGTCTAGATGTAGATAACAAAGTATAGAGTCTAGATGTAGATACCAAAGTATAGATTCTAGATGTAGATACCAAAGTATAGAGCCTAGATGTAGAGACCAAAGTATAGAGTCTAGATGTAGAGACCAGAGTATAGAGTCTAGATGTAGATACCAAAGTATAGAGTCTAGATGTAGAGACCAAAGTATAGAGCCTAGATGTAGATACCAAAGTATAGAGCCTAGATGTAGATACCAAAGTATAGAGCCTAGATGTAGATACCAAAGTATAGTGCCTAGATGTAGAGACCAAAGTATAGAGTCTAGATGTAGAGAACAGAGTATAGAGTCTAGATGTAGATACCAAAGTATAGAGTCTAGATGTAGAGACCAAAGTATAGAGCCTAGATGTAGATACCAAAGTATAGAGCCTAGATGTAGAGACCAGAGTATAGAGTCTAGATATAGATACCAAAGTATAGAGCCTAGATGTAGATACCAAAGTATAGAGCCTAGATGTAGAGACCAAAGTATAGAGTCTAGATGTAGAGACCAGAGTATAGAGCCTAGATGTAGAGACCAAAGTATAGAGTCTAGATGTAGAGACCAGAGTATAGAGTCTAGATGTAGATACCAAAGTATAGAGTCTAGATGTAGATACCAAAGTATAGATTCTAGATGTAGATACCAAAGCATAGAGTCTAGATGTAGAGACCAAAGTATAGATTCTAGATGTAGATACCAAAGTATAGAGTCTAGATGTAGAGACCAAAGTATAGATTCTAGATGTAGATACCAAAGTAAAGATTCTAGATGTAGATACCAAAGTATAGAGTCTAGATGTAGATACCAAAGTATAGAGTCTAGATGTAGATACCAAAGTATAGAGCCTAGATGTAGATACCAAAGTATAGATTTTAGATGTAGATACCAAAGTATAGAGTCTAGATGTAGATACCAAAGTAAAGATTCTAGATGTAGATACCAAAGTATAGAGTCTAGATGTAGATACCAAAGTATAGAGTCTAGATGTAGATACCAAAGTAAAGATTCTAGATGTAGATACCAAAGTATACAGTCTAGATGTAGATACCAAAGTATAGATTCTAGATGTAGATACCAAAGTATAGAGTCTAGATGTAGATACCAAAGTATAGAGTCTAGATGTAGATACCAAAGTATAGAGCCTAAATGTAGATACCAAAATATAGAGTCTAGATGTAGAGACCAAAGTATAGAGTCTAGATGTAGAGACCAAAGTATAGAGTCTAGATGTAGAGACCAAAGTAAAGATTCTAGATGTAGATACCAAAGTAAAGATTCTAGATGTAGATACCAAAATATAGAGTCTAGATGTAGAGACCAAAGTATAGAGTCTAGATGTAGAGACCAAAGTAAAGATTCTAGATGTAGATACCAAAATATAGAGCCTAGATGTAGAGACCAACGTAAAGATTCTAGATGTAGATACCAAAATATAGAGCCTAGATGTAGAGACCAAAGTATAGAGTCTATATGTAGAGACTAAAGTATAGAGTCTAGATGTAAATACCAAAGCTAATTTATAGTCTAGATGTAGAGATGAAGTATAAAGGATAAAGTCTAGATATAGAGATGAAGTATAAAGTATAAAGTCTAGATGTAGAGACCAGAGATTGTGTGCGTTCTATTGTGCATGACACATGATAAATCTTACATGTTCTCTGCATATTTATGAGTGCCGATGCAATGTATTAACTGGTTGTCATTTTCCTTCATTCACCTTGTTTTAAGTTGTAATGTCAGAAGTGTGTAATTAGTTTGTTTACTTCAACTTCTAGGATATCAGAAAAATGATAAGCTGACTCATAATGTCAGAAAATTGACTAGTGACAAAAAGGTTCACATATTTAAGTAGCTGACATATTGATATTTGAAAAATGTCCTTGAGGAAAATCACAAAGCTTTTTAAGATAACAAAATGCAGAGAAGACTTCCACCTAACTTGTTAATAAGTTTAGCTGTAATAGATTGGATGGCTGATGACAAGATAAGACAACTCAATTTATTTTGTAATCACTGTATATTTTATTGTGACCCCAGGTTGTCTTTTATTTTCTATTAGCTAAACCATAGGTTCTCAACGGGGGCGATATCGCCCCCCCCCGGGGGGCGGTGAGAAGCTTTAGGGGGGGCGCTGACATTACCGGGGGCGATTGGGGGGCGATGAAGGGCAAGTGGGCGGTACAAAAGTACCTGATATATTTTAACACCTCAGCTATTTGAATCGATTAGTTTTTGGAGGATGAAATGTGATGTAAACGCAAGTGCCGCTAAATATCTAATATCCCCAAACAGTATGCCTACATATTATTATATTAATAAGAAATAGGAATCGCAGTTACTTTTCGACTTTTCGATATAGTGTGCGGCCGGCTGGTCTTGTGGTTGGTTCACCGGACTGTCAACCCTGCTGACCGATCACTGTCGCCCTAACATCTGCTAATATTAATGATATTTTGATCTCAGTTTAACCGAGTTGTCCTTATTGTATTTTAAACCATGTTTGGATTATAACATACATATTGTTAAGCCGTATAGATAAGTAGTAATCATACAAACTGGGTAGTTATTGTAATGTTTGAAAATATAAATATAAATTCTTTAGTCATATAATATAATATTTATATAATTTTCAAATACTTTTTACAGTTTGTAAGCCATTTATTTTTTATAAAAGAAAAAAAATGAAATATTAGCTCAAATAAAACGGGCTAATTATCTCCCTTTAACAAAAAAAAATTGTTTTCCACATTTGATTCAATAGTGATGCCGAACAAGTTCTGTTTTTTAATATAACAAATATTACTGATTATTAGACCTAAGGCTTTTGCAACCAAAAATGAAGCAAAAATAGACACATTTCTATCAACACACCAGGCAAACGATTCGCATTGATTAATTTAAACCTTTTGTTAAGGCAATTTTAGTATCTATTAATTCTTACAATATGTTTCTTTTTCAGTTTTTTGAAAGATAATTAATCACACAAAGACTCTAGTCCGCCTAAAAAAAATTGCGGAAACTATAGTCCAGATGGGCAAAAGGGGGAAGGGGTCGGGCGCAAAAAAAAATTGGGGGGGGGGGCGGTGAGCGGAAAAAAATTGTAAAAGGGGGCGGTGAGCCGAAAAAGGTTGAGAACCTATGAGCTAAACCATTGAGTTAGTAAAATTTATATTAAACTAGCAAAGGTGCCCAGTTTTTGGAACTTGTTAAAATTAATTTGTAAATACAATGTAGGCCTTACTACCCATGCATTAATAAAGTTGATCCCTGCAATTTAAACATTGCCCGACACAAAGTTAATTTAACACGAATGAAAGTTTTTCCCTTTAAGTGCAAAGTACGATGACGTCATAAAAAAGCCAGCCAGCCGTGAGTAGCCTACACGTTTGTTTGTTATTTTTAGCCCTATCCCATGCAGTTATAAAAATAGTATTAAGCGGTGATAAAGTATTTTCCGATAATTTAAACAATTTAAATAGTCTATAGCCTGCTACAAATTACGACACAAACAATTTTGTTCCCTTCTTAAATATTTTCCGCTACAATAAAGTTGGACCGGCAATTTCAACGTGAAACAAAAATCGTCTTTTTATTCCCTTTTAAAAAAAATCAAATTGACCACTGCGGTCATTTAAAAAAAAGTGTAACATTGACAGTGTTCAGCATAGTAACACAAAGAATATGTGTAGCAAATTTCACATCATTCTGTTCAGTATTAAAAGAGCCTATAGGGTATGTACACACATACATACATACACCTTTTCAGATATATGATATAATATGATATAATATTTTTACGTCCATAATCTCCTTGTGGCCAGAGCCGTTTGGATATTGTTGATAATACTCGTTGGTCCTAAGGTAGACTTTAGTTATTATTATTTTTGTTTCAGTATTACACGAACTCTCCTTATAGTCCTGGGCACAAACTCAGGATTTGCGTTCTAACAGTTCCTTTCCTTGACGTTAGAGTAGTAAATAAATATTATAGTATTGTAAACAACACAATAGAATAGTAGGCCTAACTTGACAAGGAAGCTTCAGTGTAAATGTTGTTGATAATTTAATTCAGGTGATATGTTCAATGATATATACAATATTAAGATTATGTAAAGTTAGAATAAAATAGGGCAAACACAAGCGTCCTCAAAAGAAATTATCTCGAAACTCACTGCCGTTCAGACAAATAAATCATTAAATACTGTTAAAGTGGTGCTATTACTAGTAGGGGTGAAAATAATGGTATCATTACAAAACTCATAACAAAAAACGATAGGACCTCCCCTATTCAGAAATATTAAGCCATTCCTAGACACTCCGAGAATTTGAGGTCAACACAGAATCCCAACATTACCTAGAATCTTTTGCCTTCGTACTAAAAGTCAAGCAATCGGAAAGACTAAGCCCCGCCCACAAAATCGTGTGTAGGGAGAAAAAAGAGAGAGAGGGGGGGGGGAATAAATATTGTGTGTTCCAATACTTGGAAAACAATATACATGACAATATGATATATTGATATTTATTTTTTTAAACGCATGTTACAGCTTTTTTTTTTCTTCGAAGCAACTGAACTATGAACTATATATGAACTGAACTATGAACTATATATGAACTGAACTATGAACTATATATGAACTGAACTATGAACTATATATGAACTGAACTATGACTATAGATTGAGACATTGAAAATCACTGTTACATTTCTTTTTCTGTTATGGTAAAAAAAATAATTATTGTTTATTTTGTTGTTAATTTTGTGTGTATGTGTGTGTTTAATATTGATTTTTTTTGCTGATAACACTGATCATTTCTTTGCATATGTTTAAATGAAAGAAAGTCTTGAACAATGTCAGTTCAACTGACCCATTAGGCCTACAAATTTCTTTTTTTTTTAATTTTTTTTTATTGTAAAGACCCAACTTTTTTTCTTGAAAAAAAACCCAGCATATTTACTCTAAAAAATGGCCAACTTTTTACGGAAAACAGCCGCTTCACGTAATCCCCCCCCCTTCCGGTTATGCTAATGAAAAGGGACATAATAAGTGATTTACTCTTAAATGCACTATTACAAGAAGATAAATTAAATCAAGTTCACTACTGCAAGCAGATTTATTAAACCAAATCGACAATTGCAAGGAGATTAATTAAATCAAGTTCACCACTGCAAGCAGATTAATTAAACCAAATCGACAATTGCAAGCAGATTAATTAAATCAAGTTCACTACTGCAAGCAGATTAATTAAACCAAATCGCCGATTGCAAGGATATTAATTAAATCAAGTTCACCACTGCAAGCAGATTATTTTTAAAAGTTGAAAACTGCAAGCAGATTAATTAAATCAAGTTGACAATTGCAAGCAGATACATTAAACCAAGTACACCACTGCAAGCATATTAATTAAACCAAGTTGACCATTGCAAGCAGATTAATTAAACGAAGTTGTCCATTGCACGCAGATTAATTAAGAAAAATATACCACTGCAAGCAGATTAATTAAACCAAGTTGACAATTGACAATAATAAATTGCAAGGAGATTAATTAAATCAAGTTCACCACTGTAAGCATATTAAACAAACTTCCCCACGACCTATTAATATTGCCAAAAATATCTCCAAATAAGTATAATTTCTATGCTGTTAAGGTCTAATGTCGCTTAGTTGAAGCCATGTGAACACGTCTCTTTTGTCGTGACCTTTGTCTTCCATATTGGTTGGAGACGTCAGCTCCAGATGTAGCAACAACTTTGTACCGTCTAATCTTCTGACGTTTCTTGAACATAGTTTAATGTGACAGGTCTTTGACAGACACGACCCCTTCATCCCTTTTCCAGGCTATTGATGATTGTATAATTGGTAGAACCAAAGACTAACTATAATAAGATGGACGGCTTGCTCTATTTTTAGAGCTGAATAGTCTAGTTAGTTATAAAGTTTGCGCATGTGCGGCCTTCAAAATGTCCTCAAGTTCTCCGGTAAAAATCAAAGACTGTAATGAGATGGAACGCTTGCTCTATTTTTAGAGCTTAACACTTGTTTTTTTCCGTGCGCACACTGTCTTTAGGTTACTCCCAAGCTTCCATCAAGACTTCCGCTGTATACAACTTTCGATTTGAATCTTAATTTTCCATTGAGAAAACCTTAGCGAATTACTAGACTGGAAGTCTAGAGGACGTTGTGCGATCGGAAATTTCTAAAAAAAGAATATTTGAGACATCAAATAGCATAAATATTGAAGCAAGCGGTCGATCATATTATAGTCATTGGTAGGACACACTTAATATCTTTGTCAGAGATCTAGTTTCAAGAGAGAGGGAGAAAGAAAGAATTTGGTGATTGATCCGATTTACTTCAACACGACAATGCATGATAAGACGTAATCAACTGAAAATAAATAACATTTTATTCAATCAACTGAAAATAAATAACACTTTATTCAATCAACTGAAAATAAATAACATTTTATTCAATCAACTGAAAATAAATAACACTTTATTCAATCAACTGAAAATAAACAACACTTTTTTCAATCAACTGAAAATAAATAAAACTTTATTCAATCAACTGAAAATAAATAACACTTTATTCAATCAACTGAAAATAAATAACACTTTATTCAATCAACTGACAATAAACAACACTTTATTCAATCAACTGAAAATAAATAACACTTTATTCAATCAACTGAAAATAAACAACACTTTATTCAATCAACTAAAAAAAAAACACTTTATTCAATCAACTGAAAATAAATAACACTTTATTCAATCAACTGAAAATAAATAACACTTTATTCAATCAACTTAAAATAAACAAGTGTGATAATCTTTCTACAGTAGAAAATTTTAGATTGAATTCTGGTAGCAAAAGAATAATTCATTTTAACAACACTGGATCCGACTACCAACTTTTTTCTTTAGCGTATTCATTAACGTCGATTCCCGTCTTAGGGTTGAATCGATTCCATTACTTCCGGCCAAAACAAAAAAGCGAATTATTTTTGTCTTAAAATCCAATATCGTGTAGATATGTATTAAACCCACGTGACGTCAGCAACAGTTGATCTGCTACCTGGTAAAAATATACTATATTTAATCTTTGCTAATTAGGCTAATATACACTATATTTAATCCTTACTATGTAGGCTAATATATAGATGCTATTATTTTTTTTAATCTGTGAATTTTATTTAACTTCTCAAAATAAAAATACCTTTGGGAAGAATATGATCTCATACATGTAAGAAAGAAATGTTATGTCCTTACCTTTGGAAAGAATATATTCTCATGCATGTAAGAAAGAAATGCTATGTCCTTACATTTGGGAAGAATATGATCTCATACATGTAAGAAAGAGATTTTATGTCCTTAACTTTGGGAAGAATACATTTTCATACATGTATGAAAAAGATGTTATGTCCTAACGTTTGGGAAGAATAAATTCTCATGCATGTAAGAAAGAAATGTTATGTCCTTAACTTTGGGAAGAATATATTTTTATACATGTAAGAAAGAAATGTTATGACTTTATCTTTGTGAAGAAAATGATCTCATACATGTAAGAAAGAAATGTTATGTCCTTACCTTTGAGAAGAATATATTACTCATACATGTTAGAAAGAAATGTTATGTCATTACCTTTGGGAAGAATATTATATTCTCCAACATTTGAAGCTGTTGAAATTTGTCTCGAGTCTGTGCCCTCTGCAACAATTGCATTAAGTGTACTTTTCAAGAAGACAACATGCATGATTCCCGCAACTATTGCAATGGACATTGGACCCAGGATGATCGGTGTTAGCCAAAAGATTGATAATGAGTCTTTGTTCATTCCTTTCTGACCTAACAATATGTTTCAATGTAAGAATAATGTCATTATAAAATCAATTATTAACGATATACAATGTTAAGGGGTTGATTAAGAAGGGGGGCGAACCAATATCATGTCCGAGAATAGCCACCCCGCGGCACTGTCCAAGAATAGCCACCTCGCGGCACTGTCCGAGAATAGCTACCCCGCGGCACTGTCCGAGAATAGCCACCTCGCGGCACTGTCCGAGAATAGCTACCCCGCGGCACTGTCCGAGAATAGCCACCTCGCGGCACTGTCCGAGAATAGCTACCTCGCGGCACTGTCCGAGAATAGCCACCTCGCGGCACTGTCCGAGAATAGCTACCCCGCGGCACTGTCCGAGAATAGCCACCTCGCGGCACTGTCCGAGAATAGCTACCCCGCGGCACTGTCCGAGAATAGCCACCTCGCGGCACTGTCCGAGAATAGCTACCCCGCGGCACTGTCCGAGAATAGCCACCTCGCGGCACTGTCCGAGAATAGCTACCCCGCGGCACTGTCCGAGAATAGCCACCTCGCGGCACTGTCCGAGAATAGCCACCTCGCGGCACTGTCCGAGAATAGCCACCTCGCGGCACTGTCCGAGAATAGCCACCTCGCGGCACTGTCCGAGAATAGCCACCTCGCGGCACTGTCCGAGAATAGCCACCTCGCGGCACTGTCCGAGAATAGCTACCCCGCGGCACTGTCCGAGAATAGCTACCCCGCGGCACTGTCCGAGAATAGCCACCTCGCGGCACTGTCCGAGAATAGCTACCCCGCGGCACTGTCCGAGAATAGCCACCTCGCGGCACTGTCCGAGAATAGCCACCTCGCGGCACTGTCCGAGAATAGCCACCTCGCGGCACTGTCCGAGAATAGCCACCTCGCGGCACTGTCCGAGAATAGCTACCCCGCGGCACTGTCCGAGAATAGCCACCTCGCGGCACTGTCCGAGAATAGCTACCCCGCGGCACTGTCCGAGAATAGCTACCCCGCGGCACTGTCCGAGAATAGCCACCTCGCGGCACTGTCCGAGAATAGCTACCCCGCGGCACTGTCCGAGAATAGCTACCCCGCGGCACTGTCCGAGAATAGCTACCCCGCGGCACTGTCCGAGAATAGCTACCCCGCGGCACTGTCCGAGAATAGCTACCCCGCGGCACTGTCCGAGAATAGCTACCCCGCGGCACTGTCCGAGAATAGCTACCCCGCGGCACTGTCCGAGAATATCTACCCCGCGGCACTGTCCGAGAATAGCTACCCCGCGGCACTGTCCGAGAATAGCTACCCCGCGGCACTGTCCGAGAATAGCTACCCCGCGGCACTGTCCGAGAATAGCTACCCCGCGGCACTGTCCGAGAATAGCTACCCCGCGGCACTGTCCGAGAATAGCTACCCCGCGGCACTGTCCGAGAATAGCTACCCCGCGGCACTGTCCGAGAATAGCTACCCCGCGGCACTGTCCGAGAATAGCTACCCCGCGGCACTGTCCGAGAATAGCCACCCCGCGGCACTGTCCGAGAATAGCTACCCCGCGGCACTGTCCGAGAATAGCTACCTCGCGGCACTGTCCGAGAATAGCTACCCCGCGGCACTGTCCGAGAATAGCCACCCCGCGGCACGCCGATATGTGGAGAAACAACTAATTAATACGACTACGCCAAAGGCAGATCAGCATTAGATACCTCATACTGTATAGTGTATATCAGAAGTGAAGCATCTAGTTTTAATGTGACAAAAGAATTTCTCTATACTATAACTGAATTTATATCAAGCCCTTGAAAAGTCCATTGAGACGAGTGGTATGGCTTGCCATGGGATAAACTTATAGCTCAGGCCAACGACAATGTAATCTCAAAATGTAAGATTATATGAATTAGTTAAAAATAATTTCTACACAGAATTGTAGTTTTCACCAAGAAGTCACGTGCAGAAAGATATTTTGGCTGTATTAGCTATAACAATCAATTTTATTCACGTTCTCAATTACAGACACTTATAAAAAGTATAAAAAGTCATGTTCCTACACCATCATTTACCTTCCTTCACCATCACTCACCCTCCTTCACCATTATTCACTCTCCTTCACCCTTATTCACTCTCCTTAAACATCATTCACTCTCCTTTCACATCATTCACTCTCCTTCACCATCATTCACTCTCCTTTAACAGCATTTACTCTCCATCACCATTATTCACTTTCCTTAAACATCATTCATTCTACTTCACCATCATTCACCCTCCTTCAATATTATTCACTCGCCTTCACCTTTATTCACTCTCCTTCACCATTATTTACTTTCCTTAAACATCATTCACACTGCGTCACCATCATTCACCCTCGATCACCATTATTCACTCTCCTTCACCATCATTCACCCTCCTTCACCATCAATCACCCTCCTTCACCATCATTCACCTTCCTTCACCATTATTCACCCTATTGCCATGTGTTTTGAAATTTTGCCATGTGTTTTGAATCTATTGCCATGTGTTTTGAATCTATTGCCACGTGTTTTGAATCTATTGCCATGTGTCTTGAATCTATTGCCATGTGATTTGAATCTATTGCCGTGTGTTTTGAATCTATTGCCATGTGTTTTGAATCTATTGCCATGTTTTTTTAATCTATTGCCATGTGTTTTGCATCTAATGCCATGTGTTTTGAATATATCGCCATGTGTCTTAAATGTATTGCCATGTGTTTTGAATCTATTGCGATGTGTGTTGATTATTTATAAAAAAATTTTTTAATAAAATGGTTAAATATATTGCCATGTGTTTTAAATCTAATGCCATCTGTTTTGAATATATCGCCATGTGTTTAAAATCTATTGTCATGTGTTTTGAATCTATTGCCATGTGTTTTGATTGTTTTTAGAATTTGCTTTTAAATAAAATGGTTAAATATAAATTTAATATGGAGTCTTTTCATTTCTGCTTTTATGTTTTCCAATTTTCCCTTTTGCAACATTGTCCTGATATTCCACGTTGCTATTTTATGCGGTTTGCGGGTGCTGACAGTTGCCAGATGACGGTCTGATTCCACCTGTCGCACATGGATGTCCATACCAAGCGAGGTGTTCTTCAGAACCCCAATCACGCTGTTAACTTGATTCTTTGATTTCTTTTGAGTCATGATTTTTTCTTTGCAGTCATTACTCACAGTAGGTTGCAATTGCTTTCTGTGAGGGCAGCTCCCATACTGGGCGGGTTGTCCTAGCCATTGTGCCCCAGGTGGCATCCTCTGCCTAGCACAGGTGAAGCGGTGACCAGTTCCTGAAATCTTTGTCAGCTGCTCACCACTTCTATCCATCATCTTCCTTCCACGATGTCACGTGACCCTGATCGGGGGGGGGGGGAGGCTAAGCGGGTACTCCACCCCTGCCCATGAGGTGTCCCGCAGGCTAGTGGAGGGAAGGAGGTGCCTTACATCTCCTATTGATAGGGTTTACCCTATCCCGCCACCCCATTATAATCCCCCATTACAATCTTGATATCCTGCGATTTTAGTTGTTTCATGACATTATCTAAATCTTCGTAGAATTTATCCACTTCTTGGTCTTCATAGTCTGATGTTGGAGCATAAGCTTGGACAATACCTACGTCGAAGGGCTTTCCCTGTATCTAAATCGCTATGACTCTGTCTGACACTGGCCAGTAATTTTTCACTGATTTCGCTGTTTCGGGATCAAAAATGATGCCGACCCCTTTTTGGTGCTGTTCCCCTCCAGAGTATATCATGGAATAGCCATCGGTTGAAAACATTCCAGCTCCCTTCCATCTTACTTCTGACAATCCAAGTATATTAATAATAAGAAATCTATACTGGGAGCAAGAAGCTGCCATAAGATATGAAGGGGAGTTAAGTGCATTCAAACCAATAAAGAGAGGAGTAAGACAGGGATGTGTTTTATCACCAGACCTCTTCAACATCTACAGTGAAATAATACTCCGGAATATCGAACACCTAGATGGTATTAAAGTTGGAGGAAAGAATATAAATAATCTGAGATATGCAGACGACATAGTACTAATAGCAGAATCAGAAAGTGCCCTGCAAACTATTCTAAATAAGGTGGTAGAAGAGAGCCGACTTAAAGGATTAACACTCAATCTCAGTAAGACCGAAGTAATGGTAATCTCTAAGAAAAGACAACCTCCAAGATGCTCTTTATCCAGTGAAGGTGAAACCATCAAGCAAATCAATTCTTTCCAGTATCTAGGCTATACAATAACACAGGAAGGCAAATGCAACAAAGAAATAAAGAGAAGAATCGCAATAGCTAAAAACAGCTTCATGAGCTTAAGCAGTATCATGAAAAACAGGAATATCAGAATATGTACCAAAATGCGCATACTGAAGGGGTATGTTTGGTCTGTTCTTCTATATGGATGTGAATGTTGGACTATTGATAATGAAACCAGGAAAAGATTGGAGGCAGTAGAAATGTGGTTTCTAAGAAGGATGATGAGAATATCATGGACTGAAAAGAAATCTAATGCAGAGGTGTTGAAAACAGCATGTACCTCAAGAGAACTCATTAACACCATTAGAAATAGACAGATGAAATTTCTAGGACACATCTATAGGAAAAATGGTATAGAAAGACTGGCTTTGTGTGGGAAAATATCTGGTAAGAGAGACAGAGGAAGACAAAGGCTAACATATGTAAAAAGCCTGAACGAATGGGCCACGAACAACAACATAAGTAATAATAACTTTCTGCAAAAAGCTAACAACAGGAAAGAATGGAGAGTCATGACCGCCGATGTCTGTTCCAGACCTGGCACGTTGTAAGGCCGGCTGGTCTAGCGGTTAACACACCGGACTGTCAACCAAAAACCAACGGACAGGTCGCGGGTTCTATCCCTGCCACCGGCGGATTCTTGTCGCCCTGCAGGAGTTTTGGGCCTGTAAACGTATTTGCGCCAGCAGGCAGCACTATGTTTATAGCAGCGCATAGAACTATTCCCAACGGGAACGGGAAATGCGCTATATAAGTCTCATATTTATTTTTATTTATTTAAAGAAGAAGAAGAAATATAAATTTAGTGGGTCATCCTTTGTTTATTTTGTCACCCTGCAAAATATCAAAATGGTGTGTGTCGATTCCATATATCGTCACTTTTATCACACTAACTGACACATAAATATAGACCTAGACCAAAAGAACTTACTGCGTTTTATCACACTAACAGACACATAAATATAGACCTAGACGAAATAAACTTACTGCGTTTTATCACACTAACAGACACATAAATATAGACCTAGACCAAATAAACTTACTGCGTTTTATCAAACTAACAGACACATAAATATAGACCTAGACCAAATAAACTTACTGCGTTTTATCACAATGACAGACACATAAATATAGACCTAGACCAAATAAACTTACTGCGTTTTATCACACTGACAGACACATACATATAGACCTAGACCAAATAAACTTACTGCGTTTTATCACACTAACAGCCACATAAATATAGACCTAGACGAAATAAACTTACTGCGTTTTATCACACTGACAGACACATAAATATAGACCTAGACGAAATAAACTTACTGCGTTTTATCACACTGACAGACACATAAATATAGACCTAGACGAAATAAACTTACTGCGTTTTATCACACTGACAGCCACATAAATATAGACCTAGACGAAATAAACTTACTGCGTTTTATCACACTGACAGACACATAAATATAGACCTAGACGAAATAAACTTACTGCGTTTTATCACACTGACAGACACATAAATATAGACCTAGACGAAATAAACTTACTGCGTTTTATCACACTGACACATAAATATAGACCTAGACCAAATAAACTTACTGCGTTTTATCACACTGACAGACACATAAATATAGACCTAGACGAAATAAACTTACTGCGTTTTATCACACTGACAGACACATAAATATAGACCTAGACCAAATAAACTTACTGCGTTTTATCAAACTGACACTTAAATATAGACCTGGACGAAATAAACTTACTGCGTTTTA
Source organism: Anisus vortex (assembly GCA_949126835.1). Lineage (NCBI taxonomy): Eukaryota > Metazoa > Mollusca > Gastropoda > Planorbidae > Anisus > Anisus vortex. The sequence continues at coordinate 20,448,469 of OX421504.1, forward strand.
TCACACTGACAGACACATAAATATAGACCTAGACCAATTAAACTTACTGCGTTTTATCACACTGACAGACACATAAATATAGACCTAGACGAAATAAACTTACTGCGTTTTATCACACTGACAGACACATAAATATAAACCTGGACGAAATAAACTTACTGCGTTTTATCACACTGACAGACACATAAATATAGACATAGACCAAATAAACTTACTGCGTTTTATCACACTAACAGACACATAAATATAGACCTAGACAAAATAAACTTACTGCGTTTTATCAAACTAACAGACACATAAATATAGACCTAGACCAAATAAACTTACTGCGTTTTATCACACTAACAGACACATAAATATAGACCTAGACGAAATAAACTTACTGCGTTTTATCACACTGACAGACACATAAATATAGACCTAGACCAAATAAACTTACTGCGTTTTATCACAACGACAGACACATAAATATAGACCTAGACCAAATAGACTTACTGCGTTTTATCAAACTAACAGACACATAAATATAGACCTAGACGAAATAAACTTACTGCGTTTTATCACACCGACAGACACATCAATATAGACCTAGACCAAATAAACTTACTAAGTTTTATCACACTGACACATAAATATAGACCTGGACGAAATAAACTTACTGCGTTTTATCACACTGACAGACACATAAATATAGACCTAGACCAAATAAACTTACTGCGTTTTATCACACTGACAGACACATAAATATAGACCTAGACGAAATAAACTTACTGCGTTTTATCACACTGACAGACACATAAATATAGACCTAGACCAAATAAACTTACTGCGTTTAATCACACTGACAGACACATAAATATAGACCTAGACGAAATAAACTTACTGCGTTTTATCACACTGACACATAAATATAGACCTAGACGAAATAAACTTACTGCGTTTTATCACACTGACAGACACATAAATATAGACCTAGACCAAATAAACTTACTGCGTTTTATCACACCGACAGAAACATAAATATAGACCTAGACGAAATAAACTTACTGCGTTTTATCACACTGACAGACACATAAATATAGACCTAGACCAAATAAACTTACTGCGTTTTATCACACTAACAGACACATAAATATAGACCTAGACGAAATAAACTTACTGCGTTTTATCACACCGACAGACACATAAATATAGACCTAGACGAAATAAACTTACTGCGTTTTATCACACTGACAGACACATAAATATAGACCTAGACCAAATAAACTTACTGCGTTTTATCACACTAACAGACACATAAATATAGACCTAGACGAAATAAACTTACTGCGTTTTATCACACCGACAGACACATAAATATAGACCTAGACGAAATAAACTTACTGCGTTTTATCACATTAACAGACACATAAATATAGACCTAGACTAAATAAACTTACTGCGTTTTATCACATTAACAGACAAATATGAGCTCCACTGGTGCTGTTCACATTTAAACCTTGTGCTGACGGCAAGTGAATGGATGGTGACTTTATATTCATGAATGTAACTTGTGCAGGTTCGAAGTGGATAGATTTTTCTAGTTACATAGGAGAAGTTGATGGTCGACGGGAATTTTGAAATAGGAAACTCATTGGTGTCAGTGATAAAGTACATCGTCATAGGATTGTTCTTGGAGCCCTTCAATCAAATATTTTCGTTTACCTTAAACTTAGTCTTATACAAATTCGAAACATTTTTTTAAAAACATAAGTAAAAAAATTAGCTTCATCTAACACTAATATTATAAATATATTAGATGCAAACAATATTAGACTTCAAAGTATAATAAATATATTATATGAATTGAACATTCTAGTATTAATACTAATGTATTTTTTTTTAGATCTCTTTAGCGCAGTTTTCCACACTGTTGCTTTTAGCATGCTCAATCCGCTTAAATATTAAACCTAATAAAAAAATGTATATCTAGGATAGATGAAACATTAAGTACTATTACAGAAATTTGAATAAAAAGTTAAATGTTAGTTCAGTACAATACATAAAATAAATTACTAAATAGTTCATCTAGAGCTCAATAACTAAGGGACTTACATTTTTTGAACAAGTGACTTCTATTTTTGAATGTTGAAAAACCCAACAATTGTGCTGGCTTATACATTGCGAGACATGAAGCAAAGGGTCGTTAGGATCTGTTCATATAATGATATTTAAAGTCTTCTAAACATTATGTGGCATGAATGAATGGGTTGTTAGGATTTGTTCATATAATGATATTACAGTCATCTAAACATTGTGTGGCATGAAGAAGTGGGTTGTTAGGATTTGTTCATATAATGATATTACAGTCATCTAAACATTGTGTGGCATGAAGAAGTGGGTTGTTAGGATTTGTTCATATAATGATATTACAGTCATCTAAACATTGTGTGGCATGAAGGAGTGGGCTGTTAGGCTCTGTTCATGCCCGCGTCAGACAAAATCCGCTTGGCCTGCGCACCTCCAAACAATGGTTCAGGACAACTAGGCAGACCCGGAAGTCTGTATGAGTCGAACAGTGGTAATTAAGTCACGTGGGGCTTAGTGAGCCACCGGAACCATCTTGCAAACGATCTTAAAGGCGGCTCGCAAGCGGCTAGCTTCGGACATAGTTTGGAAATGATATGACTTCCTCAACCCATTGCCTGCATTTATACATGGCCTGTTACTACTTATCAATACCCGGCTCTAAGAGAACAATCTCAGTTGAAAGCGGAAATAAAGCAGTTGACTCTCAGATGGTGAACCACTGGCATCGTCCCTGAGTACCACAGGCATCGTCCCTGAGTACCACAGGCATCGTCCCTGAGTCCCACAGGCATCGTCCCTGAGTACCACAGGCATCGTCCCTGAGTATCACAAGCATCGTCCCTGAGTACCACAGGCATCGTCCCTGAGTACCACAGGCATCGTCCCTGAGTACCACAGGCATCGTGCCTGAGTCCCTACATAACTTAAGAAAGGTGGTAATCATTGGTAAATCAAACATATAGCTTACTAGACTAATGCTGTATTAGCCGTGTTGTTGATTTTGCTGCATGCCTCTCAATTTTCTATCTCTTTTGCAACTTGTCTTTTTTTGTCTATTTTCACTATCGCCTTCTACCCATGGCTTGCTAGATGCCTGGGAATGGTGGATACACTTTCAAGATAAGACACCACAGTAAAGTAAAGCAAGTAAATTACCCTTCGGACCAAACTGATCATAGGGCTGGTGAAGCAGCGTTCACCAGTTTCTGTTGCCACGGCATACTAGGGGATGTGTGGCCAGCACAATGCCCAGCCGCCTTTACTTTACCCCAACTAATGTCAGGTGTCAGGTATCCATCAGAGCTGGGTAGACTCAGGGACATACTAGGGGATGTGTGGCCAGCACAATGCCCAGCCGCCTTTACTTTACCCCAACTAATGTCAGGTGTCAGGTATCCATCAGAGCTGGGTAGACTCAGGGACATACTAGGTGATTGTGTGGCCAGCACAATGCCCAGCCGCCCTTACTTTACCCCAACTAATGCCAGGTATCCATCAGAGCTGGGTAGACTCAGGGACATACTAGGGGATGTGTGGCCAGCACAATGCCCAGCCGCCTTTACTTTACCCCAACTAATGCCAGGTATCCATCAGAGCTGGGTAGACTCAGGGACATACTAGGGGATGTGTGGCCAGCACAATGCCCAGCCGCCTTTGCTTTACCCCAACTAATGTCAGGTGTCAGGTACCCATCAGAGCTGGGTAGACTCAGGGACACCCTCAAGCCCTGCGAAAATTTTTTTGCTCCACCAAGATTCGAACCCGGGACCATCGGATCAGCACAGTACACCTAAAGTAAGAATTATTGTAGGAACATTTTCAAAAAAAGGCTACTTACAACTGGGGGAAATATTGACAATGACCCGAGATTTTCTCGACAACAGTTGACAAGTACATTGCTGTGCTGTTTGAATGGAGACATTCTTTACAGATTGAACTATCTTTCCTTGATGGCATCCCGTGTCTTCATTGGGTTTGTTCATTTGCCAAACTGGCATAGTGAGATGTGTCAATGTCTTCGCGTCTAATGGTGTACACGCTATTTCTGGTTCAGTTTCAACCGAACTCTGTATATATACACATGGAAAAATAGCTACATTCATCAACATTAAATGATATATAAATAGATTATAAATAAGTTTAATCTATGATTAAATAGTAGACTGTTGACGAGCGTGTATGTCATACACGACACATTTGCATTTGTTTTATTTAAAAAAAATTAATTATAAAAAGTAACAATGTTGAGGTCAACGTATCTTGATCCCCACTCCCCCATGTCAACAATTGTTGAACGTTTTCATTCCCCCCTTTCCCTATTTTGTGCACACGATTAATGAACAACCCATAACGACATGTATTTTGTACTCTTTTTATATTTTGCTATTAAACCGTGTATTAAATGAAATGTTGTAAAGTATAATTATAGAGATTTGTCTTAGAAGGCACAATATTTTTTCAAATTAGACAAGCTTGTGGGTTAAGTCTAGTCTTGCTTTTAAGTTTGAAATATTAGTTTCCTGAATTAATTCAGGGAATCCATTTCTTTCAAAACTACCACTGGGGTATAAAGAGAACAAGTTGTTGTTTATAAAAAAAAATTTTTAGTTGATTTCGTTCACTTTAAATGAGTGTGTTAGATCAATGTTTTTATACATGAATTATAATTCATTGTTTTTATTTCAAAGACGATGACTATAAACACGAAGATGCAAATTATACTGTATAATAGCCTAGGTCTAGATTCTAGATAGTTGTTAGTAACATTTTACTTTTATGTTCCTGTTACATTTATTGAATTTTGAAAGCAATGCTAAGAATAATAAGAGTAATCATATCCATTACTAAAGATAAGATTTGACCATTTTAATTAATCTAGCTACATAATTATTTTTTTAAAGCGGGTTTCGAAATACACCACTGTATTATATATACACCATTTTATTGCGGACGTCCAAAATACACAGTCGTATCATTGAATGATCTCCCTCTCTCTCTATATATATAGTAGACTGTTTTTGTGATTTCCGATCCCCATTGGTTAATTTAAAGACACGTGACCTTATTGTCTCATATTTTAGTTTTGCGATCTCGCTTCCGGCATGTGACATCCCTGGCTGAGTGGTTAACGTATCCAACAACTATACCGGCGACCTGGGTTCTTCGCCACTGAAGATTATTTATTTTTTTATTTAAAAAAAAAATCCATTAGTAGAATAACACAAGGAGTGAAACAGACAATAAACGTTTATATTGCAAACTCATGTGTGTTCAGTCTAAAGACCTCGAGTGTAATCTTTGAAGAATAAAGGTGCACGTAGACATCTAGTGTTTTAAAACAAGAAGGCACTTAACAATTGGTGAGCCTACCAACTCACACAGATTCGAGTCTTGGAGTCAGATGAAATCACGTATAGTCAAGAGACTCCGTGATCACGTCGGCGCCCTTTCGTTAGTAGTACCATGCAGCTTGAAGTTGTTACCAGACCTGGGGCACAGTATTAGCGCCAGAAGCCCGTTGCCAGTCCCTCAAGTTTGTCATTAGCCCAGAAGCCCATTGTCAGCCCGTGAAGCCGTTGTCAACCTTGGAGCACGTTCTTTGCTCCCGAAGCCCGTCACCAGCACTCAGGATCGTCGCCGTCCCTGGAGCTCGTTGGCAGACGCAAAAGCGTTGCCAGACATTGGAGCCCGAACCAGTTACATTAACTTTAACAATAACTTATATGCTTTGTGTTGGAGCAGGTCTGCAGTTATGGGTACATGTTTATAGAACTACACCACCTCGTGGAGACAACAGATAACTACTAGAAGGGACAGAATAAATGAGTACATAACATATATTTATTTATTTATATGTGTTCTTACATAATATTGTTTTCTTTGTAATTTCATAATTGCAGTGAATTTCTTGTCCACGAGCGAAACGTTTAAAATGTTTTAAGAGACAATTAGCAATAATTTTTTTTTAGTGCTATAGAATTAAATTTTTTATATTTTTTTTTTAGATTAATCAATTGTTCCATATGGCTATATTATTGGCCTTGTATTGTTAGAAAATGTACTGAGCATACACTGTTTACGTTTTCGCTTTACGTTAAAAGTTACACATTGTGAACTGTACAAGTTCTCATTTAGACTAACTCAGGACTAACACGAACAAGTTCTCATTTAGACTAACTCAGGACTAACACGAACAAGTTCTCATTTAGACTAACTCAGGACTAACACGAACAAGTTCTCATTCAGACTAACTCAGGACTAACACGAACAAGTTCTCATTCAGACTAACTCAGGACTAACACGAACAAGTTCTCATTGAGACTAACTCAGGACTAACACGAACAAGTTCTCATTGAGACTAACTCAGGACTAACACGAACAAGTTCTCATTTAGACTAACTCAGGACTAACACGAACAAGTTCTCATTTAGACTAACTCAGGACTAACACGAACAAGTTCTCATTTAGACTAACTCAGGACTAACACGAACAAGTTCTCATTTAGACTAACTCAGGACTAACACGAACAAGTTCTCATTTAGACTAACTCAGGACTAACACGAACAAGTTCTCATTTAGACTAACTCAGGACTAACACGAACATTTTCAATTTTTATTTTTATTAATTTTTTTAATTTTTTTTATTTCCCTTTTTTTGGTCTTCTCTTTTGCAGCACGCATTGTTTAATTGTGTGTTATAGTGGGTGTAATTGTTTAATTGTGTGTTATAGTGGGTGTAATTGTTTAATTGTGTGTTATAGTGGGTGTAATTGTTTAATTGTGTGTTATAGTGGGTGTAATTGTTTAATTGTGTGTTATAGTGGGTGTAATTGTTTAATTGTGTGTTATAGTGGGTGTACGTTTTCAAATATGTAAGCCCTATAATTATCCAATTAGTTGGAAGATACGGATTCAATCCGTGATACCGATAATAGTTTAATGATAATTTTACGACATCGGACCACAAACAAAGTGAGAGTGAGTGATAAGGATACATTGAGTCTTGCTTATTACATAGACTTCGGGTTCAATTGTAAGTTAGACGGGAGAAATTTGGCCAGATCTACATGCACAATAGACGTGTACAAAAAAACATTTATTGCAGTAAATCTATATATACACAATTGTATTGGAGTAGATCTATATACACAATTGTAGACCTATTGAGGTAGGTTAGGATTCCATGCATAATATTTTGTGTAGATACAAGCAAAAATGTTTGGTTCCCATTGGAAGGCATTAGCTAAAAGCGAAAAAAAAACGGTTTGATGCGTTAGTCATAAAGACAGTAAAGTAGAACAACACAAGGAGTGAGTTAGACAGTAAATTAGAACAACACAAGGAGTGACACAGACAGTAAAGTAGAACTACACAAGGAGTGACACAGACAGTAAAGTAGAACAACACAAGAAGTGAGTTTGACAGTAAAGTAGAACAACACAAGGAGTAAAACAGACAATAAAGTAGAACAACACAATGAGCGAGTTAGACAGTAAAGTAGAACAACTAAAGGAGTGAGTTAGACAGTAAAGTAGAACAACTAAAGGAGTGAGTTAGACAGTAAAGTAGAACAACACAATGAGTGAGTTAGACAGTAAAGTAGAACAACACAAGGAGTGAGTTAGACAGTAAAGTAGAACAACACAAGAAGTGAGTTAGACAATAAAGTAGAACAACACAAGAAGTGAGTTAGACAGTAAAGTAGAACAACACAAGGAGTGAGTTAGACAGTAAAGTAGAACAACACAAGGAGTGAGTTAGACAGTAAAGTAGAACAACACAAGGAGTGAAACAGACAATAAAGTAGAACAACACAAGGAGTGAAAAAGACAATAAAGTAGAACAACACAAGGAGTGAGTTAGACAGTAAAGTAGAACAACTAAAGGAGTGAAACAGATATTAAAGTAGAACAACACAAGAAGTGAGTTAGAAAGTAAAGTAGAAGAACACAAGGAGTGAAACAGATATTAAAGTAGAACAACACAAGGAGTGAGTTAGACAGTAAAGTAGAACAACACAAGGATTGAAACAGACAATAAAGTAGAACAACACAAGAAGTGAGTTAGACAGTAAAGTAGAACAACACAAGGAGTGAAACAGACAATAAAGTAGAACAACACAAGGAGTAAAACATACAATAAAGTAGAACAACACAAGAAGTGAAACAGACAATAAAGTAGAACAACAATAAAAGTGAGTTAGACAGTAAAGTAGAACAACACAAGGAGTGAAACAGACAATAAAGTAGAACAACACAAGAAGTGAGTTAGACAGTAAAGTAGAACAACACAAGGAGTGAGTTAGACAGTAAAGTAGAACAACACAAGGAGTGAAACAGACAATAAAGTAGAACAACACAAGTAGTGAGTTAGACAGTAACGTAGAACAACACAAGGAGTGAGTTAGACAGTAAAGTAGAACAACACAAGGAGTGACACAGACAATAAAGTAGAACAACACAAGTAGTGAGTTAGACAGTAAAGTAGAACAACACAAAGAGTGAGTTAGACAGTAAAGTAGAACAACACAAGGAGTGAAACAGACAATAAAGTAGAACAACACAAGTAGTGAGTTAGACAGTAAAGTAGAACAACACAAGAAGTGAAACAGACAATAAAGTAGAACAACACAAGGAGTGAGTTTGACAGTAAAGTAGAACAACACAAGAAGTGAGTTAGACAGTAAAGTAGAACAACACAAGGAGTGAAACAGACAATAAAGTAGAACAACACAAGAAGTGAGTTAGACAGTAAAGTAGAACAACACAAGGAGTGAAACAGACAGTAAAGTAGAACAACACAAGAAGTGAGTTTGACAGTAAAGTAGAACAACAAAAGTAGTGAAACAGACAATAAAGTAGAACAACAAAAGAAGTGAGTTTGACAGTAAAGTAGAACAACACAAGGAGTGAGTTTGACAGTAAAGTAGTACAACAAAAGGAGTGAAACAGACAATAAAGTAGAACAACACAAGGAGTGAGTTTGACAGTAAAGTAGAACAACACAAGAAGTGAGTTTGACAGTAAAGTAGAACAACACAAGGAGTGAAACAGACAATAAAGTAGAACAACACAAGAAGTGAGTTTGACAGTAAAGTAGAACAACACAAGAAGTGAGTTTGACAGTAAAGTAGAACAACATAAGGAGTGAAACAGACAATAAAGTAGAACAACACAAGAAGTGAGTTTGGCAGTAAAGTAGAACAACACAAGAAGTGAGTTTGACAGTAAAGTAGAACAACACAAGGAGTGAAACAGACAATAAAGTAGAACAACATAATGAGTGAGTTAGACAGTAAAGTAGAACAACACAAGGAGTGACACAGACAGTAAAGTAGAACAAAACAAGGAGTGAGTTAGACAGTAAAGTAGAACAACACAAGGAGTTAGTTAGACAGTAAAGTAGAAAAACACAAGGAGTGAAACAGACAATAAAGTATAACAACACAAGAAGTGACACAGACAGTAAAGTAGAACAACACAAGGAGTGACAGAGACAGTAAAGTAGAACAACACAAGGAGTGAGCTAGACAGTAAAGTAGAACAACACAAGTATTGAGTTAGACAGTAAAGTAGAACAACACATGAAGTGACACAGACAGTAAAGTAGAACAACACAAGGAGTGAAACAGACAATTAAGTAGAACAACACAAGTAGTGAGTTAGACAGTAAAGTAGAACAACAAAAGAAGTGACACAGACAATAAAGTAGAACAACACAAGGAGTGACACAGACAATAAAGTAGAACAACACAAGGAGTGAGTTAGACAGTAAAGTAGAACAACACAAGGAGTTAGTTAGACAGTAAAGTAGAAAAACATAAGAAGTGAAAAAGACAATAAAGTAGAACAACACAAGCAGTGACACAGACAGTAGAACAACACAAGGAGTGAGTTAGACAGTAAAGTAGAACAACACAAGGAGTGAGTTAGACAGTAAAGTAAAACAACACAAGGAGTGAAACAGACAATAAAGCAGAACAACACAAGGAATGAGTTAGACAGTAAAGTAGAACAACACAAGGAGTGAGTTAGACAGTAAAGTAGAACAACACAAGGAGTGACAAAGACAGTAAAGTAGAACAACACAAGGAGTGAGTTAGACAGTAAAGTAGAACAACACAAAGAGTGACAAAGACAGTAAAGTAGAACAACACAAGGAGTGAGTTAGAAAATAAAGTAGAACAACACAAGGAGTGACAAAGACAGTAGAGTAGAACAACACAAGGAGTGAGTTAGACAGTAAAGTAGAACTACACAAGGAGTGAAACAGACAATAAAGTAGAACAACACAAGGAGTGAAACAGACAGTAAAGTAGAACAACACAAGGAGTGAAACGGACATTAAAGTAGAACAACACAAGGAGTGAGTTAGACAGAAAAGTAGAACAACACAAGAAGTGAGTTAGACAGTAAAGTGGAACTACACAAGGAGTGAAACAGATAATTAAGTAGAACAACACAAGGAGTGAAACAGACATTAAAGTAGAACAACACAAGGAGTGAAAAAGACATTAAAGAAGAAAATCACAATGACTGAGTCAGACGGTAAAGTAGAACAACACAAGGAAAGAATCAGACTTTCAAGTAGAAAAACAACAAAAGTAGAGCCTATGTCAGACAAACTGGTGTAATCAACTTCACAATCCAAGAAATTGGAGTCGTATATTAAAGTAGATCAACGCTAGGAGTGAGACAAATATTAAAGTAGAACAACACAAAGAATGAAACAGGCATTAAAGTAGAACAACACAAGAAGTGACAAAGACAGTAAAGTAGAACAACACAAGGAGTGAGTTAGACAATAAAGTAGAACAACACAAGGAGTGAGTTAGACAATAAAGTAGAACAACACAAGGAGTGACAAAGACAGTAAAGTAGAACAACACAAGGAGTGAGTTAGACAGTAAAGTAGAACAACACAAGGAGTGAAACAGACAATAAAGTAGAACAACACAAGGAGTTAGTTAGACAGTAAAGTAGAACAACACAAGGAGTGAAACAGACAGTAAAATAGAACAACACAAGGAGTAAGTTAGACAGTAAATTAGAAAAACACAAGGAGTGAAACAGACAATAAAGTAGAACAACACAAGGAGTGAATTAGACAGTAAAGTAGAACAACACAAGGAGTGAATTAGACAGTAAAGTAAAACAACACAATGATTGAGTTAGACAGTAAATTAGAACAACACAAGGATTGAAACAGACAATAAAGTAGAACAACACAAGGAGTGAAACAGACAAAAAAGTAGAACAACACAAGGAGTGAAACAGACATTAAAGTAGAACAACACAAGGAGTGAGTTAGACAGTAAAGTAGAACTACACAAGGAGTGAAACAGATAATTAAGTAGAACAACACAAGGAGTGAAACAGACATTAAAGTAGAACAACACAAGGAGTGAAAAAGACATTAAAGTAGAAAAACACAATGACTGAGTCAGACAGTAAAGTAGAACAACACAATGAAAGAAACAGACTTTAAAGTAGAACAACAACAAAAGTAGAGCCTATGTCAGACAAACTGGTGTAATCAACCTCACAATCCAAGAATTTGGAGTCGTATATTAAAGTAGATCAACGCTAGGAGTGAGACAAATATTAAAGTAGAACAACACAAAGAATGAAACAGACATTAAAGTAGAACAACACAAGAAGTGAAACAGACATTAAAGTAGAACAACACAATGAGTGAGTTAGACATTAAAGTAGAACAACACAAGGAGTGAAACAGAAAATAAAGTAGAACAACACAAGGAGTGAAACAGACATTAAAGTAGAACAACACAAGGAGTGAAAAAGACATTAAAGTAGAAAAACACAATGACTGAGTCAGACAGTAAAGTAGAACTACACAAGGAGTGAAACAGATAATAAAGTAGAACAACACAAGGAGTGAAACAGACATTAAAGTAGAACAACACAAGAAGTGACAAAGACAGTAAAGTAGAACAACACAAGCAGTGAGTTAGACAATAAAGTAGAACAACACAAGAAGTGAGTTAGACAATAAAGTAGAACAACACAAGGAGTGACAAAGACAGTAAAGTAGAACAACACAAGGAGTGAGTTAGACAGTAAAGTAGAACAACACCAAGAGTGAAACAGACAATAAAGTAGAACAACACAAGGAGTTAGTTAGACAGTAAAGTGGAACAACACAAGGAGTGAAACAGACAGTAAAATAGAACAACACAAGGAGTAAGTTAGACAGTAAAGTAGAACAACACAAGGAGTGAAACAGACAATAAAGTAGAACAACACAAGGAGTGAATTAGACAGTAAAGTAGAACAACACAAGAAGTGAATTAGACAGTAAAGTAGAACAACACAATGATTGAGTTAGACAGTAAATTAGAACAACACAAGGATTGAAACAGACAATAAAGTAGAACAACACAAGGAGTGAAACAGACAAAAAAGTAGAACAACACAAGGAGTGAAACAGACATTAAAGTAGAACAACACAAGGAGTGAGTTAGACATAAAAGTAGAACAACACAAGGAGTGAGTTAGACAGTAAAGTAGAACTACACAAGGAGTGAAACAGATAATTAAGTAGAACAACACAAGGAGTGAAACGGACATTAAAGTAGAAAAACACAATGACTGAGTCAGACAGTAAAGTAGAACTAAACAAGGAGTGAAACAGATAATAAAGTAGAACAACACAAGGAGTGAAACAGACATTAAAGTAGAACAACACAAGAAGTGACAAAGACAGTAAAGTAGAACAACACAAGGAGTGAAACAGACAATAAAGTAAAACAACACAAGGAGTGAATTAGACAGTAAAGTAGAACAACACAAGGAGTGAATTAGACAGTAAAGTAGAACAACACAATGATTGAGTTAGACAGTAAATTAGAACAACACAAGGATTGAAACAGACAATAAAGTAGAACAACACAAGGAGTGAAACAGACAAAAAAGTAGAACAACACAAGGAGTGAAACAGACATTAAAGTAGAACAACACAAGGAGTGAGTTAGACATAAAAGTAGAACAACACAAGGAGTGAGTTAGACAGTAAAGTAGAACTACACAAGGAGTGAAACAGATAATTAAGTAGAACAACACAAGGAGTGAAAAAGACATTAAAGTAGAAAAACACAATGACTGAGTCAGACAGTAAAGTAGAACTACACAAGGAGTGAAACAGATAATAAAGTAGAACAACACAAGGAGTGAAACAGACATTAAAGTAGAACAACACAAGAAGTGACAAAGACAGTAAAGTAGAACAACACAAGGAGTGAGTTAGACAATAAAGTAGAACAACACAAGGAGTGAGTTAGACAATAAAGTAGAACAACACAAGGAGTGACAAAGACAGTAAAGTAGAACAACACAAGGAGTGAGTTAGACAGTAAAGTAGAACAACACAAGGAGTGAAACAGACAATAAAGTAGAACAACACAAGGAGTTAGTTAGACAGTAAAGTAGAACAACACAAGGAGTGAAACAGACAGTAAAATAGAACAACACAAGGAGTAAGTTAGACAGTAAAGTAGAACAACACAAGGAGTGAAACAGACAATAAAGTAGAACAACACAAGGAGTGAATTAGACAGTAAAGTAGAACAACACAAGGAGTGAATTAGACAGTAAAGTAGATCAACACAATGATTGAGTTAGACAGTAAATTAGAACAACACAAGGATTGAAACAGACAATAAAGTAGAACAACACAAGGAGTGAAACAGACAAAAAAGTAGAACAACACAAGGAGTGAAACAGACATTAAAGTAGAACAACACAAGGAGTGAGTTAGACATAAAAGTAGAACAACACAAGGAGTGAGTTAGACAGTAAAGTAGAACTACACAAGGAGTGAAACAGATAATTAAGTAGAACAACACAAGGAGTGAAACAGACATTAAAGTAGAACAACACAAGGAGTGAAACAGACAGTAAAGTAGAACAACACAAGGAGTGAATTAGACAGTAAAGTAGAACAACACAAGGAGTGAATTAGACAGTAAAGTAGAACAACACAAGGAGTGAATTAGACAGTAAAGTAGAACAACACAAGGAGTGAGTTAGACAGTAAAGTAGATCAACACAAGGAGTGAAACAGACATTAAAGTAGAACAACACAAGGAGTGAAACAGACATTAAAGTAGAACAACACAAGGAGTGAGTTAGACAGTAAAGTAGAACAACACAAGGAGTGAAACAGACATTAAAGTAGAACAACATAAGGAGTGACAGAGTCAGTAAAGTAGAACAACACAAAGAGTGACACAGACAGTAAAGTAGAACAACACAAAGAGTGACACATACAGTAAAGTAGAACAACACAAAGAGTGACACATACAGTAAAGTAGAACAACACAAGGAGTGACACAGACAGTAAAGTAGAACAACACAAGGAGCGAGTCAGACATTAAAGTAGAACAACACAAGGAGTGAGTCAGACATTAAAGTAGAACAACACAAGGAGCGAGTCAGACATTAAAGTAGAACAACTCAAGGAATGAGACAGACATTAGAACAATACAAGCAGTAGTCCCTATGTCAGACAAACTGGTGTAATCAACCTCACAATACAAGAAATCGGACAGGCTCTAACGTGTTATTGTGACAAGAAAATTTCTAAATTAAGTTTAAAATACATTAAATTTGACACGTTTTAACGTGTAGGGGCTACTTTTGACATGAAAATAACTAAATCAAGTATAGTAGGCCTTTTTACTTACATTTACAGAACAAGTCAAATGGATCAATGTGCCTTTTTCAACACAGCACACATTATCTTTATGGCATTCAGAAATATTAATTTCAGGCTTATGTTCGTTGTTTGACCCAACTGGAATAATTACAATAGTATTAACTGAATTGAATTTTTTTAAATTGTTTTACTTTATTCAAACAACGATATTTAAAAAAAAAAAATCCTATAGACAAATCTATGTGTTATAATTTGAACCGACATGTTAAACAATTCTGTGTTTTACCTTTAATTTTGTATTTATTTATCTATAAATATTAGACCTGTTTGGGATTGTAGAACAATCAATTCAATCTTACCTGTTTACATTACCATAAGAAATGTTTATTTATAGAATCGATGTGCTGACTGTCAACAATTAAAATTAAACTTCGAAAGCTAAGTTTAGTTCTTGAGAAGAATTCCTACATTTGGTTGTACATAGTTTTACAAACTGGGATATTTAAAAACTCTTTATTTTAATGTAAAAAAACATGTGTTAACATTATATTTGTTTTGTTAATGACTGCATAGTGAATTGTATCTCCACAACCTCCTGCAGTCATTCAAGATCTTGTATTAGTTCGGTAGAAAAAAGTTGCCCAGTTTTCCATGTCTTCCTTAAACTTAAATGCAGGATGTCTCATAAAATGAGAAGTCGTTAATTAATTAAAGTATCCCGTCGAACCAAATTAATCCATAGGGCCGGTGAAACAGCGTTCACCAGTTTCTGTGTACACGGCATACTAGGTGATTGTGTGGCCAGCACTATGCACAGCCGCCTTTATTTTACCCCAACAAAGATCAGGTACCCATCAGGGCTGGGTAGACTCAGGGACACCCTCAAATCCTAAGAAAAAATCCAGGATTCGAACCCAGGACCCTTGGATCGCCAGTCGAACGCGCTGCCGGTCGGCTAGTAATATTGTTAGTACTGTTGGACCAAATACTAATCATTTAACAAGTACTTTTATGAATGATATCAATATAATATCCACATTCCATGTGATACGTGGTCCAGTTCATAACATAAGGTTAATTCTTTAATGAATACAGATTAATATAAACATGAACTTAACTTCATATTTTTAAGATCTTAAACTTAAACTTTTATTAGCTGTAAAAAATTGCCGAGCAAATGAATTTGCGGCATCAATCAATAACATTTTTTTACAATGTTGTAGCGTGCCGGGCACTCTACGTAATTATTTGACTCGTGTAGAGGCTGATTAGTGCGATGTCACAATGACGTTGGGCGTTAAAATTATTTATATTTTTCCGTTTCCCACGTGGCTGGCGTGGGAGCTGTTGATTTTAGTAATTTTAGTAACAAGACAGAAATACTACACATAAGCAGGTACAAGAACAAAGATTGATTCAATCCCGGGATGAATTTCAAATACTGTTATTTAGGCATAAGTCGATGGGTAGCAGAAGAAATCCACAATACAAATTTACAGCGTATCGGTATAATTGGACCAGCCGTAATCACGTCTACTCAGGCCTGTGTGTTACGGCTCCAATGCCGTTTTCATGAGGAGGTGGGGGGGGGAATCAAAGGAGGGTTTACTCTGTGACGAGGGGAGGGGCCGGGAAGTACAGGCATGGGGGAGGGGTAAATGAAAGCATTTTTAATTATACAAGACAGATAACTATGTTTTGTGTAATAATGTACATATCTATACATGAAGAAACAGTTATAACAGAGAAAGTAAATACATTCATATATCAAAATAAATGCAAGATACACATACAGTCTTCATTTATTGGTGAGCACCGCAATGAGCCAGGATTAATTGTAGTTTATAGGTTGGAGCCATTGTGAATAAGTGCCATGGCACCAGACTGAGTGGTTGGCGCTTCGAGTGAATTTACCACAAATGTCCCATCATTTCGGCCTCATATTAAGTCGGATCTTACATTATGGTTGGGCCTTGCAATATAGTCGAGCATAACATTATGGTTGGATCATACATTCTGGTAGGGTCTCATATTATCGTTGTGCCTTATATTATGGTTGTGCCTTATATTGTGGTTGGATCTCATATTATCGTTGTGCCTTATATTATGGTTGGGCCTTACAATATGGTTGGCCTTACAATATGGTTGGGCCTTACAATATGGTTGGGCCTTACATTATAGTTGGGCCTTACATTATGGTTGGGCCATACATTATGGTTGGGCTTTACAATATTTTTGGGCCTTACATTATGGTTAGGCCTGTACATTATGGTTGGGCCTGTACATTATGGTTGGGCCTTACAATATGGTTGGGCCTTACATTATGGTTGGGCCTTACAATATGATTGGGCCTTACATTATAGTTGGGCCTTACATTATGGTTGGGCCATACATTATGATTGGGCCTTTACATTATAGTTGGGCCTTACAATATGATTGGGCCTCACATTACGGTTGGGCTCAGATGCGTATCGTTCAGTAATTACGATTCCGCATGGCGTTCTATAAAACTAGCTATAAGAGACAAATATACACGTTACCTACATACCTCCAACATCAATGACTATTGATCGTACCAGTTCTCTGACGATTATTCCAGCACTGAAGATTGCAATACATTGATAGATGCCACTGTCATTACAGGTGACACCAACTTTACTTAGAATTAGATTAGCATTGCCAAGTATTTGTTTTCTCTCGCCCATCCAGCCATCAGATAATTTAGTCTTATATTTCTGGGAAAAAAACAAATCTTCAGATGTTTCTATAAAGTAGACTATGTAGGAATGTTTATTAGACTATGTAGGAATGTTTATTAGACTATGTAG
Organism: Anisus vortex; assembly: GCA_949126835.1. Taxonomy (NCBI): domain Eukaryota; kingdom Metazoa; phylum Mollusca; class Gastropoda; family Planorbidae; genus Anisus; species Anisus vortex. The sequence goes on from OX421504.1 coordinate 20,466,042, forward strand.
GAATGTTTATTAACAATTCGGAATTCCTGTGCCATACAGATTATGTGACGAAATAAACAAATTAGCGTTAACTAAGTGTTGCTAGGATACATAGCATAGTGCAATGATATTATTTACTTCAATATTGTTTAAACTAATAAGAAACAAACACAATGATAAAAGATTTCTGTATTTTTCATTACCTGAGTCACAATTTGGCGAAATGATAAATTTATGAAATTATGAATTGATGACTTAATGAAATGATGACTTGATGAAATGATGAATTGGTGAAATGATGAATCGATTAAATGATGTATCCATTAAATAATGACTTGATGATTTGACGAATTGTTGAATTGACAACTTGATGAAATGATGACTTGATGAATTGATGAAATTCAGAATTGATGAAATGATGACTTGATGAAATGATAACTTGATGAAATGATGAATTGATAAATTGATGAATTGGAGACATGATGAAATGATGAATGCTACTGACACTGTTCACATATTGTGGATCATTTGTTAAAGTTATCTGCCAAAGCTCGATGTTTCTTTTTCTCGCTACAACCAACTTGTTCAGAGAATAATCAGCCATGTGAAACCACTTTTGTGAACACGTTATTGTCAAATTGGAATTCAGTTTCATCATTGTGTTTTGAACCATCGCCCCATCATCAACTGAAAAGGAGACATTTATCAGACAATTTAATTACAAATAAATTTACTTATTTTTGAAACAATGAAATTGAAAAAAGAAATCAATTTCGACCGATGAAATAAAGATTTATTTTAATCCTTTTTTGTTCCAATCATTATAATTTTTACTAATGATTAGAATATTTTTTGACATCTAATTTATTCATAGTTTGATTAATTTGTTGCTTGTAGTAAATTTAAATTAATAAGCAACTGTAAGACAAATTAGATAACAGTAGACTACTTTTACACTAGTGAGAAAACAATAGTCTACTTTTACACTAGTGAGAAAACAGTAGTCTCCTTTTTCACTAATGAGAAAACAGCAGTCTACTTTTACACTAGTGAGAAAACAGTAGTCTACTTTTACACTAATGAGAAAACAGTAGTCTACTTGTACACTAATGAGAAAACAGTAGTCTCCTTTTTCACTAATGAGAAAACAGTAGTCTACTTTTACACTAATGAGAAAACAGTAATCTACTTTTACACTAATGAGAAAACAGTAGTCTACTTTTACACTAATGAGAAAACAGTAGTCTACTTTTACACTAATGAGAAATAGTAGTCTACTTTTACACTAATGAGAAAACAGTAGTCTACTTTTACACTAATGAGAAAACAGTAGTCTACTTTACACTAATGAGAAAACAGTAGTCTACTTTTACACTAATGAGAAAACAGTAGTCTACTTTTACACAAATGAGAAATCAGTAGTCTACTTTTACACTAATGAGAAATCAGTAGTCTACTTTTAGACTAATGAGAAAACAGTAGTCTACTTTTACACTAATGAGAAAACAGTAGTCTACTTTTACACTAATGAGAAATCAGTAGTCTATTTTTACACTAATGAGAATCTGTTGAAACATTTGACTGCTTTTATTTCAATGAGATGAACATCAGCACTAGTGAGACATAATAAAGTCGTGATTAAGAAACATGATCAAGTCATTATGAAGAAACATGATCAAGTAATTATTAAGAAACATGATCAAGTCATTATCAAGGAACAGGATCAAGTAATTATTAAGAAACATGATCAAATCATTATCAAGAAACATGATCAAATCATTATTAAGAACATGATCAAATCATTATTAAGAAACATGATCAAATCATTACCAAGAAACATTATCAAGTCATTATCAAGAAACATGATCAAATCATTATAAAGAAACATGATCAAGTCATTATAAAAAAACATGATCAAATCATTATCAAGAAACAGTATCAAATCATTATTAAGAAATATGATCAAATCATTGTCAAGAAACATGATCTAATCATTATTAAGAAACATTATCAAGTCATTATGAAGAAACATGATCAAGTCATTATCAAGAAACATGATCAAGTCATTATCAAGAAACAGTATCAAGTCATTATGAAGAAACATGATCAAGTCATTATCAAGAAACATGATCAAATCATTTACAAGAAACATGATCAAATCATTTACAAGAAACATGATCAAGTCATTATAAAGAAACAGTATCAAGTCATTATGAAGAAATATGATCAAGTCATTATGAAGAAACATGATCAAGTCATTATGAAGAAACATGATCAAGTCATTATCAAGAAACATGATCAAGTCATTATCAAGAAACATGATCAAGTCATTATGAAGAAATATGATCAAGTCATTATGAAGAAACATGATCAAGTCATTATGAAGAAACATGATCAAGTCATTATCAAGAAACATTATCAAGTCATTATGAAGAAACATGATCAAGTCATTATCAAGAAACATGATCAAATCATTTACAAGAAACATGATCAAGTCATTATAAAGAAACATGATCAAGTCATTATCAAGAAACATGATCAAGTCATTATGAAGAAACATGATCAAGTCATTATGAAGAAACATGATCAAGTCATTATCAAGAAACATGATCAAGTCATTATCAAGAAACATGATCAAGTCATTATCAATAAACGTGATCAAGTCATTATCAAGAAACATGATCAAGTCATTATCAAGAAACATTATCAAGTCATTATGAAGAAAGATGATCAAGTCATTATCAAGAAACATGTTGTTTTTTTTTTGTTTTTTTTGTTTTTAATTTATGTTCACCGCATATTTATTTTCCCGGTTATTATCAAGTTTTCTAGTATCAAGGTATCTTTGTTAAAACCTAGAGACTATAATGATAAATAAAAGTATCAATTTTTTAGTTTCTTTGACCAAGGCATACAGGGGGATTGTGTGGCCTTCAAGTATCCCTAATTAATATCCGGTACAAATAAGACTTTGTACGTAGACTTAGAAAATCCACCAGACCAAGAATTAAACCAGACGATTTGGATTCAAACTCTGACACTTCAATATGGCAACGCCAGCACTTTACCTTTAGAAGGACATGTCCCATAGCAATGCCAACACTTTACCTTTAGAAGGACATGTCCTATGGCAACGTTAACTCTTTACCTTTAGAAGGACATGTCCTATGGCAATACCAACACTTTACCTTTAGAAGGACATGTCCTATAGCAACGCTAGCACTTTACCTTTAGAAGGACATGTCCTATGGCAATGCCAACACTTTACCTTTAGAAGGACATGTTCTATGGCAATGCCAACACTTTACCTTTAGAAGGACATGTTCTATGACAATGCCAACACTTTACTTTTAGAAGGACAATGTTCTATAGCAACGCCGGCACTTTACCTTTAGAAGGACATGTCCTGGGGGGATAATGTTTAATTTTTGTTTTCAATCCAATACTTTGTATTAGTTTAATGAAATAAAATGAATAGACCAGAGACGCCTTTTACCCAGTTCAGAGCTTTTCTGATCAGCTACTTGACCCGCATAGAATACGTAACAAGTCGGCAAGGAGTGCAAATATTTCTCCTTTATGGTAATGTTCAAAGTTATGATGTACAGTGTTTGGACACAGTCTGATCTGTTCACTATTGTCTTGGATTCATCGGTCCCATCAACCACTTTCATGTTTTTATATTTCCATTGGACGCCCATCGGCTCTGGACCCTGATTAAGTAAACAAACACATCGATTAAACCAAGTGTTATCTAAAAAGACATTTTTTCTGTATTTACCAACATAATTATTAGCAAACATAATCTTAATTTGTATTTACCTACTTAATCTGTCCGTACCAACATAATCTGTATTTACCAACATAATCTGTCTGTACCAACATAAACTGTATTTGCCGACATAATCTTTTTTTAAACATAATTTGTATTTACCATCGTAATGTGTATTTGTCAACGTAATCAGAATTTCCTCGATCCCGGCAATTCCATCTATGTCATTCTATGTCATCAGCAAATCGAAGATTGGTGATCGTTCTGCCGTCTATGCTGACTGTCAAATCGAAGTTTGGTGATCGTTCTGCCGTCTATGCTGACTGTCAAATCGAAGAATGGTGATCGTTCTGCCGTCTATGCTTACTGTCAAATCGAAGATTGGTGATCGTTCTGCCGTCTATGCTGACTGTCCCTTCATCAGCTTCCAATGTATCTGACATTATTTTATCCAAGAAGATTTTGAAGAGAGTTGTTGAGAGCAAGCTTCCTTGTCGTTTCCAACAATAGTCTTATATCATTCTCCATTGTTGTTACTAAAGAAGACTGCACTGGTAGCCCTGTCACCTTAATGCGTATTAACATAGTTATGTTGTCATTGATGTTACTAAAGAAGACTGCACTGGTAGCCCTGTCACCTTAATGCGTATTAACATGGTTATGTTGTCATTGATGTTATAGCGTTTCATAGTGGTCCATAGGGTAGCGTGCCAGACCATGGTGAATGCTTTCTTGAAATCCACAAATACATGGAATAGCTGTTCTTGGTGTTGAGCATACCTCTCACAAAGTATTGGTAGGTTGAAGATCTGCTCTGTAGTACTACGTCCCTGCCTGAATCCTGCCTGTTCTTACGCAATAATTATCTCAGCATAAGTTCTGATTAGGTTAAAAATTATATTGGGCATGATCTTGCTTGGGTGGCACATTAGGACGATGGTGCGGTAGATTTGGCATAGCTGTAGGTTGTCTTTGTTGAGGAGGATGATAATGAGCGACTGGGTCCACGGTAAGGCCAGTTCCCTGTTGTCCATATTTTTATTGCATCTATTCAATATAACATTTACCATGGCTTCTCCTCTTGCTTTCACCAGCTCAACAGGGATGTTATCCACTACTACAGCCTTTACATTATTGAAGTGCTTGGACTGCTGCTAGGGTAATTGCCATTGTATGTGGCTGGAGGAACATTTAGGATCTCTGGATCTATAGGGATATTGTCATTATACAGTTCTGAGCAGTATTCGGCCCATCTTTTTAAGATATCCGGTTTCTAAATCAGGTTTCTACCATCTTATCTTGTATGAAGGTGCTACGCCAATGCTTAGTGGTGGTTGGTTCTTTTACTAATTGATAAGCTTTTTTTGCTATTGTTATTTTAAAATGTTCAATGTCGCTGTATTGTTCTTTAATCCAGTTCTTCTTTGCCCTTTTCATGCCTGTTCTAATTGCCTGGTTGATTGTTCTGTATTTATTGGCTTCTTCCTTGTCTTTTGTCATCGTTTTCTTTAGTTGTCTTCGTTCTTTACATAGATCCAGGATGTCCTATGTGATCCATGGTTTCTTTACATAGATCCGGGATGTCCTATGTGATCCATGGTTTCTTTACATAGATCCAGGATGTTTTTTTGTGACCCATGGTTTCTTTACATATATCTAGGATGTCCTATGTGATCCATGGTTTCTTTACATAGATCCAGGATGTCCTATGTGATCCATGGTTTCTTTACATAGATCCAGGATGTCCTATGTGATCCATGGTTTCTTTACATAGATCCAGGATGTCCTATGTGATCCATGGTTTCTTTACATAGATCCAGGATGTCCTATGTGATCCATGGTTTCTTTACATAGATCCAGGATGTCCTATGTGATCCATGGTTTCTTTACATAGATCCAGGATGTCCTATGTGATCCATGGTTTCTTTACATAGATCCAGGATGTCCTATGTGATCCATGGTTTCTTTACATAGATCCAGGATGTCCTATGTGATCCATGGTTTCTTTACATAGATCCAGGATGTCCTATGTGATCCATGGTTTCTTTACATAGATCCAGGATGTCCTATGTGATCCATGGTTTCTTTACATAGATCCAGGATGTCCTATGTGATCCATGGTTTCTTTACATAGATCCAGGATGTCCTATGTGATCCATGGTTTCTTTACATAGATCCAGGATGTCCTATGTGATCCATGGTTTCTTTACATAGATCCAGGATGTCCTATGTGATCCATGGTTTCTTTACATAGATCCAGGATGTCCTATGTGATCCATGGTTTCTTTACATAGATCCAGGATGTCCTATGTGATCCATGGTTTCTTTACATAGATCCAGGATGTCCTATGTGATCCATGGTTTCTTTACATAGATCCTGGATGTCCTATGTGATCCATGGTTTCTTGGCCCGACTATGTTTACCAAGTATATCATAAGCTGTCAGTCACAACTGTGTTGTAGGTGTTGATCTGTGTGTCCATGTCAATACAGTCAGCATCTTTGATATTTAGTAGGTCTACTGCGAATTTCCCTCCTATCGTTGCCTGGAATAATTCTGCTACTTTAGGATCCTTCAGCTTTTTGAAGTTGAACTTGATCCTGGTGTACCCTTTTTTCTTTACCCTTTAAGTGTAGCCTAAGGGGCATCATGACTAGTTCAAGGTCACTTCCGACGTCAGCTCCGGGAAAGCTACGAATATTAGCAATGTATATACTTGACTGGAAGCGTGTTCTTATCATGATGTAATCGACTTGGTCGTGATGTTTCCCATTGGAAGAACTAGCCAACTAATAATGCGCCTAGATAAAACTTTCTCGTCCTATGGCATTCAAATCAGTGCCTAAAGACAAAAATAATGGCTGGTAAAACAAGCGGCATCACCACTCATAATCAAAATTGAGGACCAGAGTTTGGCAACAGTAGGCAGCTTCAAATACCTAGTAGCTATTGTATCCGTATAGCGCTCCAAGCCAGAAGTCCAGGATTGCCCAGACTACAGCAGCACTAAAGTGGCTCAAGACAATATAAAAAGTCAAAATAAGGCTGATGCGCTCAATGGTTCTCTCCAATTTCTTACATGCTTGTGAGTCCTGGACATTAACAGCTAAGCTAGAAAGAAAGATCAATGCCAAGGAGATGAGATGCTTTAGAAACATTGACATCTGCTATAAAGACCACCACATCTCGAGCATGTACGAAAAAGACTAGTGTACAAGTCATCTGTGGCGCCCCAACAGACTACGGTAGGATGGAGGTTGCATCTGTATTTACCATTATAATCTGTATTAGCCAACTCAATCTGTATTTACCTTTTAAATCTGTATTTACCTACAAAATCTGTATTTTCCTACAAAATCTGTAAATGCCTACAGTCTGTATTTACCTACAATATCTGTATTTACCTACAAAATCTATATATACCTACAGTCTGTATTTACCTACAAAATCTGTATTTAAGTACGAAATCTGCTTGTCTTTTAAAGTATATACTGTCCATACTTACCAACAATATTTGTCTGGATTTACAATTATTTAGTGTCTGTATTAACCAACATAATTTGTCTGTATTTACAATTATATACTGTCTGTATTTACAACCTAATTTTTCTGTATTTACAATTATTTACTGTCTGTATTTACCATTAATCTACTGTCTTTATTTAAAATAATTTACGGTCTGTATTTAAAATTATACACTGTCTGTATTTACCAACATAATTTGTCTGTATTTACAATTATTTACTGTCTGTATTTACCATTAATCTACTGTCTTTATTTACAATAATTTACGGTCTGTATTTAAAATTATACACTGTCTGTATTTACCAACATAATTTGTCTGTATTTACAATTATTTACTGTCTGTATTTACCATTAATCTACTGTCTTTATTTACGATAATTTACGGTCTGTATTTAAAATTATACACTGTCTGTATTTACCAACATAATTTGTCTGTATTTACAATTATTTACTGTCTGTATTTACCATTAATCTACTGCCTTTATTTACAATAATTTACGGTCTGTATTTAAAATTATACACTGTCTGTATTTACCAACATAATTTTTCTGTATTTACAATTATTTACTGTCTGTATTTACCATTAATCTACTGTCTTTATTTAAAATAATTTACGGTCTGTATTTAAAATTATACACTGTCTGTATTTACCAACATAATTTGTCTGTATTTACAATTATTTACTGTCTGTATTTACCATTAATCTACTGTCTTTATTTACAATAATTTACGGTCTGTATTTAAAATTATACACTGTCTGTATTTACCAACATAATTTGTCTGTATTTACAATTATTTACTGTCTGTATTTACCATTAATCTACTGTCTTTATTTACGATAATTTACGGTCTGTATTTAAAATTATACACTGTCTGTATTTACCAACATAATTTGTCTGTATTTACAATTATTTACTGTCTGTATTTACCATTAATCTACTGCCTTTATTTACAATAATTTACGGTCTGTATTTAAAATTATACACTGTCTGTATTTACCATTAATCTACTGTCTTTATTTACAATAATTTACGGTCTGTATTTAAAATTATACACTGTCTGTATTTACCAACATAATTTGTCTGTATTTACAATTATTTACTGTCTGTATTTACCATTAATCTACTGTCTTTATTTACAATAATTTACGGTCTGTATTTAAAATTATACACTGTCTGTATTTACCAACATAATTTGTCTGTATTTACAATTATTTACTGTCTGTATTTACCATTAATCTACTGTCTTTATTTACAATAATTTACTGTCTGTATTTAAAATTATACACTGTCTGTATTTACCAACATAATTTGTCTGTATTTACAATTATTTACTGTCTGTATTTACCATTAATCTACTGCCTTTATTTACAATAATTTACGGTCTGTATTTAAAATTATACACTGTCTGTATTTACCAACATAATTTGTCTGTATTTACAATTATTTACTGTCCGTATTTACCATTAATCTACTGTCTTTATTTACAATAATTTACGGTCTGTATTTACAATTATATACTGTCTGTATTTACCAACATAATTTGTCTGTATTTACAATTATTTACTATCTGTATTTACCATTAATCTACTGTCTTTATTTACAATAATTTACGGTCTGTATTTACAATTATTTACTGTCTGTATTTACAAGCATAATTTGTCTGTATTTACAATTATTTACTGTCTGTATTTACCATTAATCTACTGTCTTTATTTACAATAATTTACGGTCTGTATTTAAAATTATACACTGTCTGTATTTACCAACATAATTTGTCTGTATTTACAATTATTTACTGTCTGTATTTACCATTAATCTACTGTCTTTATTTACAATAATTTACGGTCTGTATTTAAAATTATACACTGTCTGTATTTACCAACATAATTTGTCTGTATTTACAATTATTTACTGTCTGTATTTACCATTAATCTACTGTCTTTATTTACAATAATTTACGGTCTGTATTTAAAATTATACACTGTCTATATTTACCAACATAATTTGTCTGTATTTACAATTATTTACTGTCTGTATTTACCATTAATCTACTGCCTTTATTTACAATAATTTACGGTCTGTATTTAAAATTATACACTGTCTGTATTTACCATTAATCTACTGTCTTTATTTACAATAATTTACGGTCTGTATTTAAAATTATACACTGTCTGTATTTACCATTAATCTACTGTCTTTATTTACAATAATTTACGGTCTGTATTTAAAATTATACACTGTCTGTATTTACCAACATAATTTGTCTGTTTTGACAATTATTTACTGTCTGTATTTACCATTAATCTACTGTCTTTATTTACAATAATTTACGGTCTGTATTTAAAATTATACACTGTCTGTATTTACTAACATAATTTGTCTGTATTTACAATTATTTACTGTCTGTATTTACCTCAGCTACACACATAAATTTCGTTGTTGAACAATTTCGTCCAGAATCACATGGGAAAACTCTGTATGTTAGTATTTTAGGTCTTCCTGTAAATGTTGCAAAAAATCTTCAAAGGTTTTCCTGTATATGTTGCAAAAATTATTTTGTTTTGCGCATAGCTTTAAAATATCTAATATTGAGAACCAAAAGGTAAAGGTGATGAGCAATGAGGGAAATATACTGTTATGATAGATTGATAAATTGATCATCATTAGATTTTAATTGACACTGATTTTACACCATAAATCTAAAATATAAATTTGTTGTTTTACTAACCGACTTACTGATTTTAACGAGATAAAGACTTATATAAATGTAGATGTAATATTCAGGGTTAATATAATGAATGATCGATGCGATATAGATTTTTTAATAAAAAAATATAATGTATTAACAGACATTTGAAAGAAATACTCGAAATGAATCATTAAATAAAAAAAAACATGAAAAGCAAATGTTAGGTAAAATGTGTACAACAAATGTAAGGTGAACTATGTACAACAAATGTAAGGTGAACTATGTACAACAAATGTAAGGTGAACTATGTACAACAAATGTAAGGTGAACTATGTACAACAAATGTAAGGTGAACTATGTACAACAAATGTAAGGTGAACTATGTACAACAAATGTAAGGTGAACTATGTACAACAAATGTAGGGTGAACTATGTACAACAAATGTAAGGTGAACTATGTACAACAAATGTAAGGTGAACTATGTACAACAAATGTAAGGTGAACTATGTACAACAAATGTAAGGTGAACTATGTACAACAAATGTAAGGTGAACTATGTACAACAAATGTAAGGTGAACTATGTACAACAAATGTAGGGTGAACTATGTACAACAAATGTAAGCTGTACAATGTAAAACAAATGTAATGTGAACAATGTACAACAAATGTTAAGTGAACAATGTAAAGCAAATGTAACGTGACATACGTAAAACAAATATAAAGTGACTAATGTAAAACAAAATGCCCTATACGTACAATGATGAACTATGTAAAAAAATGTAAGGGCAATTATGTAATAAAAGATTCATTGTCAACTGACCTAAAACTGTTAGATATTCAAGAGGAGAAATGTAAGAAATGTTTTCTACAGTTGAAGCAATACACCTATACCATCCCGTGTCATTACACAATGCGTTAGGATCCTGTGTTGCTAACGTTATGCTTATATTCCATCTCGTGGTTTTGTCATCACACTGTGGTGAATCAGTTCTTGAGTAGGCTATATCTGCGTGCTTCCAGCGAGGATCAATCTGTTTTTTTTTTAAATGTCTATATTTAAACTTTGCAAGTATTTAGAACCCAATGGTTTTACAAATAAATCTTTATCGTAAAGCATTTGAAGAACTGTATAATAAACTAACCACACTGCAATTGTGTAGACTCGGTGCATTGATAGCTATGATGTCGAATTGATCAGTCAGGTTGTTAAATTTTTCCAGGCGCAGCTCATGTATAACCGTTGTGTTGTCTTCAATATCAAAACGAGTGCCATAGCATTCCAGAGCCAACGACTGGGTTTCAAACAGAACTTTGGTTGAAAGAATAGGCTCATAGCTTTCACCTTCAAATCAAATATGTGAGAACGGTGTAAGTACAAACTAGAACAGTTCAAGTACAAATTAGAACAGTCTAAGTACAAACTATAACAGTCTAAGTACAAACTATAACAGTGTAAGTAGGCTACAAACTAGAGTAGTGTAAGTACAAACGTGAACAGTGTAAGTACAAACATGAACAAAGTAAGTACAAACACGAACAGTGTAAGTATAAACACGAACAGTGTAAGTACAAACACGAACAGTGTAAGTACAAACACGAACAGTGTAAGTACAAACACGAACAGTGTAAGTACAAACACGAACAGTGTAAGTACAAACACGAACAGTGTAAGTACAAACACGAACAGTGTAAGTACAAACACGAACAGTGTAAGTACAAACACGAACAGTGTAAGTACAAACACGAACAGTGTAAGTACAAACACGAACAGTGTAAGTACAAACACGAACAGTGTAAGTACAAACACGAACAGTGTAAGTACAAACACGAACAGTGTAAGTACAAACACGAACAGTGTAAGTACAAACACGAACAGTGTAAGTACAAACACGAACAGTGTAAGTACAAACACGAACAGTGTAAGTACAAACACGAACAGTGTAAGTACAAACACGAACAGTGTAAGTACAAACACGAACAGTGTAAGTACAAACACGAACAGCGTAAGTACAAACACGAACAGCGTAAGTACAAACACGAACAGCGTAAGTACAAACACGAACAGCGTAAGTACAAACACGAACAGCGTAAGTACAAACACGAACAGCGTAAGTACAAACACGAACAGCGTAAGTACAAACACGAACAGCGTAAGTACAAACACGAACAGCGTAAGTACAAACACGAACAGCGTAAGTACAAACACGAACAGCGTAAGTACAAACACGAACAGCGTAAGTACAAACACGAACAGCGTAAGTACAAACACGAACAGCGTAAGTACAAACACGAACAGTGTAAGTACAAACACGAACAGTGTAAGTACAAACACGAACAGTTTAAGTACAAACATAAACAGTGTAAGTACGTAATTTACGTTATTATGTATATAAATATTGTTAAAACCCCATCTTTTCCCTCTACATTGTGATTTAATACTATTTGGGTCACTACTGCTAATTTTCTCTTTTTTAAATTAAACAAGTACAAGGCTCTATTAAAATATTATCAACACTTGTTAAGCCAGTTTAAACTGGGTAGGAAATCCTAGACAGCTCGTCTACTGTATTAACCAATGGTTGGGCTGGAAAGGATTCGGGCCAAACTATTAATAGCATTTCTTGAAAGCAAGGCTTTCGCGCGGAAATGCATGAAAATGATTGGGAGTGGCACAAGTAAGCTGTTTTTTAAACATTGTAATTGTTTTCTTCATTTTACTGCATTACAAACTTGTTGCTTCATTGAAATCAAAATAAAACTTCATTGTTATTAACATACGGACCTTGAGTTGCTTACTGATTTGTACAAGTTGGTTGAATTGACATATTTAAGCCATACTGAAGGAGTCGCGAATATTTAATACTATCGTCTGAGTGAGAGACATAGGCCCTGGAGACCTCGTTGGGATTCATACCTAGACTAGATGAACGCAGCCAGATCGTTGCTACAACGTTACAACATGAACAGTGTAAGTACAAACACGAACAGTGTAAGTACAAACTAGAACAGTGTAAGTACAAACTAGAACAGTGTACGTACAAACACGAACAGTGTAAGTACAAACTAGAACAGTGTAAGTACAAACTAGAGCAGTGTAAGTACAAACATGAACAGTGTAAGTACAAACGAGAACAGTGTAAGTACAAACATGAACAGTGTAAGTACAAACTATAACAGTGTAAGTACAAACACGAACAGTGTAAGTACAAACATGAACAGTGTAAGTACAAACTAGAACAGTGTAAGTACAAACTAGAACAGTGTTAGTACAAACTAGAACAGTGTAAGTACAAACTAGAACAGTGTAAGTACAAACACAAACAGTGTAAGTAAAAACACAAACAGTGTAAGTACAAACTAGAACAGTGTAAGTACAAACTAGAACAGTGTAAGTACAAACTAGAACAGTGTAAGTACAAACTAGAACAGTGTAAGTACAAACTAGAACAGTGTAAGTACAAACTAGAACAGTGTAAGTACAAACTAGAACAGTGTAAGTACAAACTAGAACAGTGTACGTACAAACACGAACAGTGTAAGTACAAACTAGAACAGTGTAAGTACAAACTAGATCAGTGTAAGTACAAACATGAACAGTGTAAGTACAAACGAGAACAGTGTAAGTACAAACATGAACAGTGTAAGTACAAACTATAACAGTGTAAGTACAAACACGAACAGTGTAAGTACAAACTAGAACAGTGTAAGTACAAACTAGAACAGTGTAAGTACAAACTAGAACAGTGTAAGTACAAAGTAGAACAGTGTAAGTACAAACTAGAACAGTGTAAGTACAAACACAAACAGTGTAAGTACAAACCAGAACAGTGTAAGTACAAACTAGAACAGTGTAAGTACAAACTAGAACAGTGTAAGTACAAACATGAACAGTGTAAGTACAAACTAGAACAGTGTAAGTACAAACTAGAACAGTGTAAGTACAAACTAGAACAGTGTAAGTACAAACTAGAACAGTGTAAGTACAAACACGAACAGTGTAAGCACAAACTAGAACAGTGTAAGTACAAACTAGAACAGTGTAAGTACAAACATGAACAGTGTAAGTACAAACTAGAACAGTGTAAGTACAAACTAGAACAGTGTAAGTACAAACTAGAACAGTGTAAGTACAAACTAGAACAGTGTAAGTACAAACTAGAACAGTGTAAGTACAAACTAGAACAGTGTAAGTACAAACTAGAACAGTGTAAGTACAAACTAGAACAGTGTAAGTACAAACATGAACAGTGTAAGTACAAACTAGAACAGTGTAAGTACAAACTAGAACAGTGTAAGTACAAACTAGAACAGTGTAAGTACAAACTAGAACAGTGTAAGTACAAACATGAACAGTGTAAGTACAAACTAGAACAGTGTAAGTACAAACATGAACAGTGTAAGTACAAACTAGAACAGTGTAAGTACAAACTAGAACAGTGTAAGTACAAACTAGAACATTCTAATTACAAACTAGAACAGTGTAAGTACAAACTAGAATAGTGTAAGTACAAACGTGAACAGTGTAAGTACAAACATGAACAGTGTAAGTACAAAACACAAACAGTGTAAGTACAACCATGAACAGTGTAAGTACAAACTAGAACAGTGTAAGTACAAACACGAACAGTGTAAGTACAAACTAGAACAGTCTAAGTACAAACTAGAACAGTGTAAGTACAAACATGAACAGTGTAAGTACAAACTTGAACAGTCTAAGTACAAACTAGAACAGTGTGAGTACAAACTAGAACTAAAGATCAGTCTAAGTACAAACTAGAACACACTAAGTACAAACTAGAACAGTGTGAGTACAAACTAGAACTAAAGATCATTCTAAGTACAAACTAGAACAGGCTAAGTACAAACTAGAACAGTGTGAGTACAAACTAGAACTAAAGATCAGTCTAAGTACAAACTAGAACAGTGTGAGTACAAACTAGAACTAAAGATCATTCTAAGTACAAACTAGAACAGGCTAAGTACAAACTAGAAAAGTGTGAATACAAACTAGAACTAAAGATCAGTCTAAGTACAAACTAGAACAGTGTGAGTACAAACTAGAACTAAAGATCAGTCTAAGTACAAACTAGAACAGACTAAGTACAAACTAGAACAGTGTGAGTACAAACTAGAACTAAAGATCATTCTAAGTACAAACTAGAACAGGCTAAGTACAAACTAGAACAGTGTGAGTACAAACTAGAACTAAAGATCAGTCTAAGTATAAACTAGAACAGTGAGAGTACAAACTAGAGCTAAAATCATTCTAAGTACAAACTAGAACAGTGTGAGTACAAACTAGAACTAAAGATCAGTCTAAGTACAAACTAGAACAGTGTGAGGACAAACTAGAACCAAAGATCATTCTAAGTACAAACTATAACAGGCTAAGTACAAACTAGAACAGTGTGAATACAAACTAGAACTAAAGATCATTCTAAGTACAAACTAGAACAGTGTGATTACAAACTAGAACTAAAGATTATTCTAAGTACAACCTAGAACAGGCTAAGTAAAAAATAGAACAGTGTGAGTACAAACTAGAATTAAAGATCATTCTAAGTTCAAACTAGAACAGGGTGAGTACAAACATGATCAGTGTAACTACAAACTAGAACAGTGTAAGTACAAACATGAAACCTGCTGACAAGATCTGTAAATAACTGAATAAAATCGGCCATGTTTTACCAATTAATACAATGGCCAATCAAGAATAGCTACTTCCTTGATGTACAGTAGAACCTACAGTTTAAAACCTGTGGCCTACTCTTTTGTTAGTTTTGTATTTAGGTTAATGCACCTTAAATAAAACACTTTTCTAAATATTTATACAATCTCTTTTCTTTAATGATTTACTTGAAAGTTTTTTTCATGTGTGTACAAAATGCCAAAGTTTGTAACAACTTACTTGTGAAAAATCGGTCGAAGTGAAGATGCAATGTCCATATATAGAGAATATATTTCAACATTTAAATCATTCGATGAATCTGCTCTGGGCTTGAAGCTTCTCTTCTCACATACAACGTTAAATCAAGTTGTGTATAGCCTAAGTTAGCCAATTTAGGATATATTATAAAGTTATATTTTAAACCACATGAACGACAGTGTTGAATGTTGACAAGATACGTGCATGAGTGTGCGAGTCTATATTGGTATAAAATTGAATGTTTTTTAAACAATCGTTATAAAAGTAATGTGTGTGCGTGCGTGTGTGGGCAAAAGTATTTAGTTGTTAAACACAAGCAATGAACTATGAAGTGCTTTGTTTTATGTTATATTTTATAAAAAAAAATTTACCATGAGAAAATAATGTCTTAATTAATTGTTAATTTTATGCTCGATACAATTTCATTTTTTTCAAATGCAACGTATTTTAAATAATGTAGTGTTCCAGTACTGATACGGTACTAGCAGTGCACCAGTGCATTCAACTGGTGCGAATACTCACTTCATCAAAGCTGACGAAGTGTGTAAACCACTGGTTCCACGAGTCAAACCAGTGGGCCAATGCATGGGCCTGTGGTCGCCGTATGTCTCCACCGACATGTCTCTGAGGGTGTCGGAGTGAGGAGTAGTAATTGCCACGGGGCCGTGAGTAGAGCTTCTCGTCCGGTACATACTGATTCCATTGGTATTGCACAGTCCACGATTAAGCTCTGGTGCCCCCGGGGGGTGGGGCGTGATGTCAGGAAGAGTATACATCCATTGTCCTGATACGACTGGATTCAAAGGTGGTCTTGAGGGGATCTCTCTAAAGAAAGTGACGCCTATTATCAACCTTATTTTTTTGTATACGATAAATAGTTAAAAATTAAGGCCATGTTTCAGAGTGATTCTAAATGCCAAGCCATTGGCAGCATTCTCGAGCTCTCTTCAATCATTTTAATCCGCGCACAAACACCCGTTGCGCATCGAAGATTTATTGCACTGTCCCTGGATGACCCTGATCCCTGGTGGGGAGAAAGGAATGGTGCAATACCTGTCTTATAGGCCAGGTGAGCAAAAAAAGCAAGGGTGTAACAATATCTGTCTTGTAGGCCGAGTAAATAGCATGGGTGCAACCAGTGGCGTACCGAGTGGGGTGTGCACCGGGTGACACCCTCTCAGGGGGTGACACCCGAATGAAACCTCAATATATAAAAAAAAAATTTACAAGGTAACGCCCAATGGCGAGATATAATGCGTTCGTAGATGGTTAACTCACTTGTCAGTGAGAAATGATACTGTTTTGCTGCACATTGTTTGCTGTTGATGTTACCGAAACAACATCTACATTTGTTACTGGGTCTGATAAGTGGCGAAAAACTACATTATCATGAGACATCTGAAGAGCACCTTGTTGCCTTGAAAAATGGAAAACATTGGCAGCAACATAAAACAACTGATGCCGAAAGTATTGCCTTAATGGATAGGGAGAAGAAAAAGTGGAGGGATATCCTACACAGGTTGCTAGATATTACATTGTTTCTTGCCAAGCAAAATCTGGCATTTCGTGGCCACAACGAAAATGAATCCTTGTTGAATAACTTTCTTGAGATGATTGAGATGTTTTCCAAATATGACCCAGTGATGAAAGAGCACCTAATGAGACTAAAGATAAGAACATGTACACGGAAAGCATCTGTATCTTATCTTTAACCGAAAATTAAAAATGAATTTATAAATTTACTGACCAACCAATCAAAGAAAAATCTTGTTATGGATATAAAGGCCGCAAGGTATTTTGGAATTATGTTTGACAGCACACCTGATATATCACACACGGACCAAATGTCTGAAGTGATCAGATATGTGAAAATCCACAGTGGAAAAGTTAAAGTGAGATTTTTTCTTGGATTTTTTACTCTAAGGGGGAAAAAGCTGACGACCTCAGTTCTGACATTCTTAAAAATCTACAAAGTGACAGACAATATAATTATGTGCAGAACTCAAAGTTACAACAATGCTGCCACAATGTCTGGAATCCATGTAGGTGTTCAAGCCATTTTGAAAAGAAAGAACAAGGAAGCTATTTTCAATGGATGTGTGGACCATTCCCTTAACTTGTGTGGTCAAGACTCTTTGCCGAAAATGCTTCATGTATAACATTTTTTGGTACCCTTGATATAAATATAATGTTTTCCTTCTTTGCTGCTTCCACTCATCGATGGGATGTTTTAATTGAACACACTGGGGTGTCGTTGAAAAGGTTATCTAAAACACGTTGGAGCGCTCATCATGCTGCTGTTAAACCAGTGAAAGATAAGTTTGATGAATGTATTACGGCGATTGAAGATTTATGTAATCCTCGTGAAAATTTGGACACAAGAGATACAGCACAGGGACTTTTACATCCTGTCTGTGATTTCACGTTTATCTGCTACCTTAACCTTTGGGCTGATATACTTGAAGAAGTTAATCTTACACAGCAGTACCTGCAGACTAAAGACGTAACTCTTGATAAAGTGGTGACCAAGTTAGACGCCTTAAGATTGTTTTTGCACGAAAAGCGGAGTCAATCAGTGGAGCATGCTATTGAACAAGCACTTATAAAATCAGACCAACATGGGATTTCGGTAGAGAGAAGATTAAGATTAAGATTCAAGAAGAGAATGGCAGGGGAAAAATTAAGAGATGCTGAAATTTCTATGCGAGAAGAAAGCAGTAGGGATATGCAAGAGTTTATTTATCGCTTTCTTTCTGAACTCCAGATCAGATCAACTGCTAAGGAAGTTGCGGATACGTTTGAATCTGTTCAGCCCAAGATTCTACTGTCAGCAAGTGAAGAAGCGTTATTGGTGTCCGTTTTCAAATTAAACTCTTTCTATGATGAGATATTAAAAGAAATACCACGGCTTAAAACGACACTACACCTAAAAGCAGCTGATATTGACCTAAAAAAAAGCCATGGGCTGGTTAGTATTAGATATTTTGAAATTCATAGCTAAATGGGACTTCATAAAATCTCTCGTTAGGCCTTCAATTATTTCTAACGGTATGTGGATCTATGGCTGTGGCTTCATGTAAACGGAGATTTTCAAAACTAAAGCTTATAAACAGCTATTTACGCTCCACCATGGGACAATCAAGACTCTGATCTGGCTATGTTATAAATTGAAAAGGATACTGTGAATGATATAGATTTTGATGAGGTGATTGACAAGTTTGCTGTTTTGAAGAACATGAAAGGAACAATAAATTTGAATAAAGTACTTTATTTACTTTTATAGTAAAAAAAAACGTAGGCCTATTGTACGGTTGGATCAGTTGTTTATTTCTTTTACTTTCTAATATTAAATTAATATTGTTTTTGTTTTTGTCACATTTGAACTGTGGGCTTGTTTTAAGGAGACGAAAACTATGGTGAAACGGGGGGGGGGGGGGGGACACCCAAAGTTTACCACACCGGGTGACACCAGCCCTCGGAACGCCACTGGGTGCAACAATACCCTTAATACCTGTCTTAAAAGCAATGTGTGTAAATAAAGAAGGTGTAACAATACCTGTCTTATAGGCCATGTGAGTAAATAAGGAGGGTGTAACAATACCCGTCTTATAGGCCATGTGAGTAAATAAGGAGGGTGTAACAATACCTGTCTTATAGTTATAGGCCATGTGAGTAAATAAGGAGGGTGTAACAATACCTGTCTTATAGTTATAGGCTATGTGAGTAAATAAGGAGGGTGTAACAATACTTGTCTTATAGTTATAGGCCATGTGAGTAAATAAGGATGGTGTAACAATACGTTTACGTTTAAAAAAATTACGTTTAGAACTAGTTTTGTATCGAAAAAATAATAATTAGGCCTATATTGCTTTTATAACTGTCGGCTATTCAAGCTATTGCTTAACTTAGCCCTAGACCTAGATCGCTCGTTTTGATTAATAAAAAGGCAAATATAATTCTAGATATATTTCATGTTGAATGTTTGATAGACTAGAGACAGAGGCAAGAGCCGAAGCATCTTCACGAATATAAAAACCATAGCCATAGCAAATATTATGTTAAACTTTAAAAAAATATATATTGTTCGTAGGAAGAGGCTAATATAATAATATATATAGGCCTATGTCGTATAGTCGGGCCTATGACCGTATGTCGGCGTAGGCCTATGGCCTATGTTTTCCATATTGAATATGATAGGCCTATAGAACTATAGATATATACTAGGCTTATTCATATTGTCATTTCATTAGTCCTATGCATGAAATATTATTCAATAACAGGCCATGTGAGTAAATAAGGAGGGTGTAACAATACCTGTCTTATAGTTATAGGCCCTGTGAGTAAATAAGGAGGGTGTAACATTACCTGTCTTATAGTTATTCGCCCTGTGAGTAAATAAGGAGGGTGTAACATTACATGTCTTATAGTTATTCGCCCTGTGAGTAAATAAGGAGGGTGTAACAATACCTGTCTTATATACTTATAGGCCCTGTGAGTAAATAAGGAGGGTGTAACAATACCTGTCTTATACTTATAGGCCATGTGAGTAAATAAGGAGGGTGTAACAATACCTGTCTTATACTTATAGGCCCTGTGAGTAAATAAGGAGGGTGTAACAATACCTGTCTTATACTTATAGGCCCTGTGAGTAAATAAGGAGGGTGTAACAATACCTGTCTTATACTTATAGGCCCTGTGAGTAAATAAGGAGGGTGTAACAATACCTGTCTTATACTTATAGGCCCTGTGAGTAAATAAGGAGGGTGTAACAATACCTGTCTTATACTTATAGGCCCTGTAAGTAAATAAGGAGGGTGTAACAATACCTGTCTTATACTTATAGGCCCTGTGAGTAAATAAGGAGGGTGTAACAATACCTGTCTTATACTTATAGGCCCTGTGAGTAAATAAGGAGGGTGTAACAATACCTGTCTTATACTTATAGGCCCTGTGAGTAAATAAGGAGGGTGTAACATTACCTGTCTTATACTTATAGGCCATATGAGTAAATAAGGAGGGTGTAACAATACCTGTCTTATAGTTATAGGCCATATGAGTAAATAAGGAGGGTGTAACATTACCTGTCTTATACTTATAGGCCATATGAGTAAATAAGGAGGGTGTAACATTACCTGTCTTATACTTATAGGCCATATGAGTAAATAAGGAGGGTGTAACATTACCTGTCTTATACTTATAGGCCATATGAGTAAATAAGGAGGGTGTAACATTACCTGTCTTATACTTATAGGCCATGTGAGTAAATAAGGAGGGTGTAACAATACCTGTCTTATACTTATAGGCCATGTGAGTAAATAAGGAGGGTGTAACAATACCTGTCTTATACTTATAGGCCATGTGAGTAAATAAGGAGGGTGTAACAATACCTGTCTTATACTTATAGGCCCTGTGAGTAAATAAGGAGAGTGTAACAATACCTGTCTTATAGTTATAGGCCATGTGAGTAAATAAGGAGGGTGTAACAATACCTGTCTTATACTTATAGGCCCTGTGAGTAAATAAGGAGGGTGTAACAATACCTGTCTTATAGTTATAGGCCCTGTGAGTAAATAAGGAGGGTGTAACAATACCTGTCTTATACTTATAGGCCCTGTGAGTAAATAAGGAGGGTGTAACAATACCTGTCTTATACTTATAGGCCCTGTGAGTAAATAAGGAGGGTGTAACAATACCTGTCTTATACTTATAGGCCCTGTGAGTAAATAAGGAGGGTGTAACAATACCTGTCTTATACTTATAGGCCCTGTGAGTAAATAAGGAGGGTGTAACAATACCTGTCTTATACTTATAGGCCCTGTGAGTAAATAAGGAGGGTGTTACAATACCTGTCTTATACTTATAGGCCCTGTGAGTAAATAAGGAGGGTGTAACAATACCTGTCTTATACTTATAGGCCATATGAGTAAATAAGGAGGGTGTAACAATACCTGTCTTATAGTTATAGGCCATATGAGTAAATAAGGAGGGTGTAACAATACCTGTCTTATACTTATAGGCCATATGAGTAAATAAGGAGGGTGTAACATTACCTGTCTTATACTTATAGGCCATATGAGTAAATAAGGAGGGTGTAACAATACCTGTCTTATACTTATAGGCCATATGAGTAAATAAGGAGGGTGTAACAATACCTGTCTTATACTTATAGGCCATATGAGTAAATATGGAGGGTGTCACATTACCTGTCTTATACTTATAGGCCATATGAGTAAATAAGGAGGGTGTAACATTACCTGTCTTATACTTATAGGCCATATGAGTAAAAAAGGAGGGTGTAACATTACCTGTCTTATACTTATAGGCCATATGAGTAAATAAGGATGGTGTAACAATACCTGTCTTATACTTATAGGCCATATGAGTAAATAAGGAGGGTGTAACAATACCTGTCTTATACTTATAGGCCCTGTGAGTAAATAAGGAGGGTGTAACAATACCTGTCTTATACTTATAGGCCCTGTGAGTAAATAAGGAGGGTGTAACAATACCTGTCTTATACTTATAGGCCCTGTGAGTAAATAAGGAGGGTGTAACAATACCTGTCTTATACTTATAGGCCCTGTGAGTAAATAAGGAGGGTGTAACAATACCTGTCTTATACTTATAGGCCCTGTGAGTAAATAAGGAGGGTGTAACAATACCTGTCTTATAGTTATAGGCCATATGAGTAAATAAGGAGGGTGTAACATTATCTGCTGTCTTATACTTATAGGCCATATGAGTAAATAAGGAGGGTGTAACATTACCTGTCTTATACTTATAGGCCATATGAGTAAATAAGGAGGGTGTAACATTACATGTCTTATACTTATAGGCCATATGAGTAAATAAGGAGGGTGTAACAATACCTGTCTTATACTTATAGGCCATATGAGTAAATAAGGAGGGTGTAACAATACCTGTCTTATACTTATAGGCCCTGTGAGTAAATAAGGAGGGTGTAACAATACCTGTCTTATACTTATAGGCCCTGTGAGTAAATAAGGAGGGTGTAACAATACCTGTCTTATACTTATAGGCCCTGTGAGTAAATAAGGAGGGTGTAACAATACCTGTCTTATACTTATAGGCCATATGAGTAAATAAGGAGGGTGTAACAATACCTGTCTTATACTTATAGGCCCTGTGAGTAAATAAGGAGGGTGTAACAATACCTGTCTTATACTTATAGGCCCTGTGAGTAAATAAGGAGGGTGTAACAATACCTGTCTTATACTTATAGGCCCTGTGAGTAAATAAGGAGGGTGTAACAATACCTGTCTTATACTTATAGGCCCTGTGAGTAAATAAGGAGGGTGTAACAATACCTGTCTTATACTTATAGGCCCTGTGAGTAAATAAGGAGGGTGTAACAATACCCGTCTTATACTTATAGGCCATATGAGTAAATAAGGAGGGTGTAACAATACCTGTCTTATAGTTATAGGCCATATGAGTAAATAAGGAGGGTGTAACATTACCTGTCTTATACTTATAGGCCATATGAGTAAATAAGGAGGGTGTAACATTACCTGTCTTATACTTATAGGCCATATGAGTAAATAAGGAGGGTGTAACAATACCTGTCTTATACTTATAGGCCATATGAGTAAATAAGGAGGGTGTAACAATACCTGTCTTATACTTATAGGCCATATGAGTAAATAAGGAGGGTGTCACATTACCTGTCTTATACTTATAGGCCATATGAGTAAATAAGGAGGGTGTAACATTACCTGTCTTATACTTATAGGCCATATGAGTAAATAAGGAGGGTGTAACAATACATGTCTTATACTTATAGGCCCTGTGAGTAAATAAGGAGGGTGTAACAATACCTGTCTTATACTTATAGGCCCTGTGAGTAAATAAGGAGGGTGTAACAATACCTGTCTTATACTTATAGGCCCTGTGAGTAAATAAGGAGGGTGTAACAATACCTGTCTTATACTTATAGGCCCTGTGAGTAAATAAGGAGGGTGTAACAATACCTGTCTTATACTTATAGGCCATATGAGTAAATAAGGAGGGTGTAACAATACATGTCTTATACTTATAGGCCCTGTGAGTAAATAAGGAGGGTGTAACAATACCTGTCTTATACTTATAGGCCCTGTGAGTAAATAAGGAGGGTGTAACAATACCTGTCTTATACTTATAGGCCATATGAGTAAATAAGGAGGGTGTAACAATACCTGGTAACCAACTAATGATAGGTGTAAACTATTTGTCTCATAACTCAAAGGCCTGTTGACTTGATGACCAAGCCCAATAATTTGAATTTGCATGACCAGGAAATTATTTCAGTCATATGTTAGATCTTGATGCAAGAGCCAAAGGACTCATCCGGTTCATGTAAGAGGATTTTAAAACAGACTCTGGCTCTGTAGTTTTCTGGCTCTGTTGTTTTCTGGCTCTGTTGTTTTCTGGCTCTGTAGTTTTCTGTCTCTGTTGTTTTCTGGCTCTGTTGTTTTCTGGCTCTGTTGTTTTCTGGCTCTGTAGTTTTCTGGCTCTGTTGTTTTCTGAATCATATACTAATTTTAAAAATAAAAAAATGAATTCACTTCTTTAGTTTTGAACAGTTCTTTATTGCCTTGCTGAAATTGATTCCAATAATTGAATTATTGTGATTGTAAGCTTAATGATTAAGTTGTTTGTAATACAACTATTGTTATATTGATACAGAACTTCAACAATAGGCCTACAAGTATTGTTACGTTCTATATTTTATGCTAATAAAATACATTTTATATGAGTGTGGTTAAAAGAAACATCCATTATAAATTGATTCTAAATGTATTATATTGTATACTCTATATTTTCATGTTTATTCTATTGTGTTGTATACACTAGCTTAACAATTGTTATAGTCTGATGAATGAAAGAATAGGAGAAATGACTCATGTAATTCAATTGAATATTAGGATGCAAGAGTTAAAAGGGCAATTTTCAATCATGCCCTTGAATGTCAATCATAGATTTCTAAGTCGCAGTTACTTCTGGGGTAATTGCGTTGCTAGCTTTAAGTCTTGACATTCACGAGAAAAATGAGGAAAAAAGAGCGAGTGATCATGTGACGAGAGACGAATATATTTTAGTTAACTGCTAGATCTTGTCTGAGCAAGGCATGTATGAAAATGAGTGTAAATGAATACAAAATGGACTTAGAGCATTTGAACTTTATGAAGATGGATTTTATAATGTATTAAAAGTTATTTGTGCTGCGAGAGGTGTGTTATCAAATATATAAAAATATTATACATACAGTCTGTTTTAATTGGACTAAAGCAAAGTAGTTACACTCATAATTAGATACTAGCAAATGAAGTGGCACAAACATTTATTTTTTATATTGTTTAATGGTTAATAACAAAAATACCATTAACAACAATATTATGCAATGAAGTCCTTGCTTAAAATAGAATACAAAGGCATATTCAAGCAAGTCATCTGACTACCAATCCCTGTATTATATATAGATCAGTGGTAAAGTAACTTGCAGTATTTGTCTCTCTTGCTGTGCTACTTACTCATTTGCTACTACCGCGACTGAAATCAACATACCCCCCTCCGTACAAATGCGCCCAAACGCGGCCGCCACGTGTGAGACTAACATTGTCGTTTCTTGATTTTTTTTTCGACATGCGTTCTGGGGTTTTATTTTACTGCAAACACGGCTCTTAAAAAGTAGGAATATAGTCTGTTTCGTTAATAAAAACCGGTTGTTTTTATCTAGTTTCGTTTTTTTGCTATGCGCGTCAAAAAATCGGGTATTTTTCACTTGCCTTTCGTCTTGTAAAACTTTTTTTATAGCCTTCGTCTTTCATTTTTTACTTTATTAATCGATAGCTCTATACATCCGAATATAACATTTAACAACAGTTCTGATAATAAGGATGCTGCAGATATAGACTTAGATAAATTTCCATTTCAACTCGATTTTTGGGCTTTATTATACTTTATCGGACTTTGACGCTAGGCCTAGAGAAAATATTTAGCCAAATCATAGGGTCTCAACACTCAGCGAATGATTCTACCGATAATTCGGCATTTTTTATGTATAAAAGTATACATTTCCATAAAGCTAAGATATTTATCTATTTTATGATGTAATTTTTATTCACTTTGGGGAATATTTAATTAGTAAAAAAAAATATTTAAAAATAATTTACTAAATTTAATACGGAGTTCCTTCCCTTTGGCTAGTATTTTCCCGGGTGTCTTTGGAAAGTAGGTTAGTAGCAAATGAACAATACAATGAGGAAACAAATGACCAATCAAATAGAAGCAAGCCTTCAAATATGAAAGGCAATATCTAGTAAAGATGTCATGGTTTCTACTCTATAGACATACTATCTACATTGTTGAATAGTTTAAAGATATTATTTTAAAGTTAATAGTAACAAGCACTAGTAGGAATATTGTACATTAATTACAGTGATAAAATAGGTGGTCATTTAAAATGCTTAATATATTTTACATTTATAAAAAAATGAAAAAACAAACTTCTAAGCATTACAAAAATTAACATAAAAAAATACCATACATGATAAAATTAAAACAGCAGTCAAAATGAATCAAACAAAAAATGAAATGTAGCACAAACTAAGCCAATTAAGAAATGCATTCTATGAATGTCCTGTGTTAATTTCAAGGATATTTTTAACTAACTACATTTATAAATAGTCTACAAAATAGAAATGGAATGTGGCTACTACAAAACCTATTTTCTAAATTTTATAATATTTCCCAATTCTCTACCATACAATTTTAAGCTAAAGCACAATATTCAAGTTTGTATTTCATGGATATTACAATCATTGCTTGGAGATAAAACTATATCATTTCGATTTGAATATAAAAAAAAAGAAATTGTAAAAATAAATTAACAATTTATGTAGATTTTTCAAATTTACTTTGCTTTGTGGTTCTATGACACTACTTATTTAGTTGCAAATAATTTAGATAAAGAAACTATTTATTTAATAAATTAAATGTACAGTAGAGAAAGCCAATAGAATTATATTTTTTTAAATAAATATTGAGAAAATCGAAAAAGTTTTCAGTATTGAGAGTATTTTATAGTTAACACAATACAAGCTTTATGAATAAGGGGAACTATTTTATTGATATTTTTAAGAGAAGAAAACTTGTATAATTCCTTTCTTAGCAGTTCTGAATGAAAATTAAATTTCTGTTTCTGCATCATCAATAATTTGATAATCTAACATTTGAGAAAATATTGATTGATCTTTTGTTGCTCCTTGAAATCTGGCATAAACTTTGGCAACTCCTGGAATAGGACCTGTACTAATCTGACCCTCCCAGGTACAGCCAATTCTGTGTTTCAAATGATGCCATATTTCATTGATAACAACAAACACTTCAAGAGCTTGTGGGACATCCAGTCGAAATATGACCTTTTTGTCAACATGAAGGTCCCCTGCCAGAGGCTCATGCAAGGTGCAGCGATGCCACTTCTGGTAGGTTTTAGGAAACATGGCAACAGATGGGCTGGGCTCTTGACAGATAACTAAATACCGGAAGGCACAATCCAAAGACTGGGCTTCCCCAGTCAGATCTGCAGCAAACAAAGAAAATATATAGAACCCTGCTTTATGACAGCGTATGAGATAATTAGCTCCGGTATCATTACGAGATCTCAGAAAAACATAACGATCAATGTCAGTAATGGAGCCATCACTGACATCATAATATTGAAACGTGTGTGTCAGCCGAATGTCTTTGCTTAAAAGAAAATTGATTTCAATAAAGTCATTGTTGCAGACAATCAGTGGGTCAATGTTGGATTCAGCTGAGATTCCCAAAGTTTCCATGACTGGCGTTGGGCCAAAAAATGGCACCGGTGGATATGAGGGTGATGGTCGACCTTTTAAATTAGTGCACTGGATCAAAAATGTGCAAGCACTTTCTAAACATTCTGATTTCCAATAATCTCCAACGTACATTGAGAAATAGTAAAGTCCTGTTGCAGGGAGTGCTAAAGTAAAAATTGCTTCATTTTTCACAAGTCTTAAAAGAGTTCTCCCTTCTAATTGCTTTGGTTCACTTGGCAGACGATTGACTGGTTCCAACATGGAGCCAAAGCCTAAAATTTTGGGGATAAGAATTCTTATTTCAACCATTCCAGTATCAGTGTTCAGTGTTGCTCCATAGTTGGAGTAAAATCGAAGACCATAATTAAAAAATGGAGATTTCACTACAGGCAGATTGAGAAATTCAGAAAATGGAAGAGGAATTTCTAAAAGTTGCCAATGTGGGTCATCAGGATAATGTTGATAAATGTGATCTTCTGGGTCAGTCAGGAAATAGAATTCATCATACCTAAACAATACAAATAAACAATGCAATTAGGGCCTATGAACACTATATAAACAAATTCAGAAGTATAAACAATACAATATTTCATTTCAATAAAAAAATTCATCTATTTACATTATCTCTAAGTGTATTGACATCAGCAGTCCTAGGGTTAAGGTTTGAATTGAACAAACAGATAAAATGATGTTCAAATAATGTAAACTAGAAAGTTTACAATATATAAACTGTAATAATATATGTTCAAATTACTGTCTCCCTTTCATCACAAGTATAATCATTTATTTATTCCAACATTACATTAAGTTTATCCTAATCTGATAACCAATGCATCTTTAAAGCTGTTCATTTAATAAATACTTAAGTCATAATTAGAATATTTTTATCTAATAACTTTTTCATCTTGAATAGTTACATGTGAAAAAGAAAAGATTTTTATAAAACTATTTAATTGATAAATAAAAAACTCGTTGGGCAAATTTTAAATAATGTTAATTCTGAATGTATAAATTTTTTGTTGTACTTACTTGTGATACATTTGAGGCAAGTTGTCCTTGTGGCCTGTAACATGTCGAGCAGCCCAGGTACAGTTAACTAGTCGCCAACTTCCATTGATATTGACCACTGTCCATGAGTTTCTAAATGTCTGTCCATCCATTCTCATCCCAGGTTTATAGCCGGCTCCCTTGGAGTAGCCCAAGACTATTTCACAATGAAGCCCTGCATAGCTAAACAATAGACAAAGTATGACTGAGACAGAGTTTCAGAACTTTCTAATACATGTCTGTTGGAGCTTTGGAATTCCATTAGGTCACTACAGATTAAATCTATGACTACCAATAAATACTTAGACTGTTTTTACATATGATTAGACCAGGGGTCTCCAAACTTTTCAGCCCAAGGGCCGCATTAACTATCAAACAGCAATTCGGGGGCCGACTACACATGGTGACCAAGCCGCAGTGCGTTCGACTGGCGATTCCAAGGTTCTGGGTTTGAATCCTGGTGCAGGCTAGGATTTTTTCCAGGGACTTGAGGTGCCACTGAGTCTACCCAGCTCTGATGGATACCTGACAAAAGTTGGGGTAAAGTAAAGGCGGCTGGGCATTGTGTTGGCCACACATCCCCTTGTATGCCGTGGTCACAGAAACTGGTGAACGCTGTTTCACCAGCCCTATGAGCCTACGATCAGTTTTGTCCGAAGGGTACTTAATTGTTTTTTTACTACACATTCGAGGTCCGAATAAAAAAAGAATCAAATCATGGATGTTGTTTTTAATTAGACTATTTTAATTTATTTAATATTATTTTATTCAGTTAATATTTAATAAGAAATTGTTACACTACACATGAACACCTGTATTAGTGGAAATGTAGATAAATGGTTTCATAAATTCCAAAACAAAGCAGACATTTCTGGCTTAAGATTTGATGTCTTTAACATCAACAGTGACCTGAGATTATCATCGGGCAAGTTTGTTCTCAAAATTTTCCTCACGAAGGTATGTTGTTCCAAGATTAAAAGGTACATTGATGCATAAGTTTTGAGATTAGGAAAGTCTTGCATGGGCAAAAACTGGTAAAAACACACCAGTTCTTCTTTGAACTTGTCCCTAAGGAGGTCATTTGCTTGCAACTCAATTCCCTCCAATCACAGTTCATCTGGGCGACTGGCCACACAGTCTCGCTTCTTCTGCCTTTGAATCCTAAAAGTCATAAAACCGCTCCTGATCTCGCATGCAAAATTGACGTAGGGAACGCAGCTGTTGCTTCAGCCAAGAAGACCTTGCACTGCTGAAAGTGCGTCAAGTTGTTAGCCTGTACTTGTTCTGTAAACAAGACAAGTTTGGATCTAAAGGCCCTTAGGTGGGAGTATAGATCAGAAGCTAGATTTTCCTCTCGTTGTAGTTTTAGGCTAAAAAAATGTAAATTGCTAGTAGAGGCTAAATTCCAAACCCACTCTTCATCAGACAGTAATGGCTGTGGCTTTCCTTTACTTTCTAGAAAGTTACATGTTTCCTTTCTTAACTTAAATACTCTGCTCTGAATACATTTCCGTAATATTTTTCGTAGCTGAAAAGCCGGTTTGGAGATCCCTGGATTAGACCAACAGTGAGCTACTGCTACAGATATTTTATAATATACTAGAGTGACAATTTATTTATCTAGGTTTGAATATTTTAGTTTTGATTGTAATTAGCTATATGCCTCCAGTATATTTTGTCCATTACTGAAGAATTAAATTTGGCAATGCAATAGAGTTCACACTATTTTAACTTAAAATTTTTATAACAATTAGGGATGCGACCTATACACTCAACATAGATTTGAAAAAGTTCTGTCATTAAAGTGCAACTATCAAAGATAGTTATGGTGGTTGTTATAATGTAAAATTAATAGGCTATTGCTTAGACCTACAAGTTCTTGTACAACAGATGGTATGTTTACCTGCAAAGTTTCTTGTACAAGTGATGGTATGTTTACCTGTAAAGTTTCTTGTACAATGGATGCTATGTTTACCTGCAAAGTTTCTTGTACAATTGATGGTATGTTTACCTGCAAAGTTTCTTGTACAACTGATGGTATGTTTACCTGTAAACTTTCTTGTACAATTGATGGTATGTTTACCTGCAAAGTTTCTTGTACAACTGATGGTATGTTTACCTGTAAACTTTCTTGTACAATTGATGGTATGTTTACCTGCAAAGTTTCTTGTACAACTGATGGTATGTTTACCTGTAAACTTTCTTGTACAATTGATGCTATGTTTACCTGCAAAGTTTCTTGTACAATTGATGGTATGTTTACCTGCAAAGTTTCTTGTACAACTGATGGTATGTTTACCTGTAAACTTTCTTGTACAACTGATGGTATGTTTACCTGCAAAGTTTCTTGTACAATTGATGGTATGTTTACCTGTAAACTTTCTTGTACAATTGATGGTATGTTTACCTGCAAAGTTTCTTGTACAACTGATGGTATGTTTACCTGTAAACTTTCTTGTACAATTGATGGTATGTTTACCTGCAAAGTTTCTTGTACAACTGATGGTATGTCTCTTTGCCACTTTTCACACCTTTCAACAATCTGTCAGTAGCGTGGGGTCGGATAATTTCATTGGCTGAATGTTTATTGACATCTTTAGCAATTACCCACCGAAAGAGAACCCTAAAGAGAAAGTTCAAACATAAAAAAAAATTGAGAGAAAATTTGATAAATAATAAAACATATAAATAATAAAACATATAAATAATAAAACATATAAATAATAAAACATATAAATAATAAAACATATAAATAATAAAACATATAAATAATAAAACATATAAATAATAAAACATATAAATAATAAAACATACCAAATTAAGTGAAGGAAATCCCAGACAGTCTTACTTACCTGGCTTTCTCCAATTCAGTTTTACAAGTTCTTGTCAAGTCACGAACTAAATCTGTCATTGTATTATAGTCTTTGTTGGCTAGCTGTAGAAGATGTGTTTATAAGAAAACTTTAGTGCATGATAAAAGAAGCAAACTTATTGGAAGAAACTTATTATTTAAGACATGGTGAAAACCTTGTATGAGTTACTAAAAATTACAATAAAAAAAAGCAATGACATTCAATAATTAAAATAACTATATGTATTATAAGAATTGTGTAACTAAAAATCATGTTAAATTGATTTGATTCAAGACATGTTTACAATATAAGAAACTAAAGTATCCCTTTCAGAACACAGTTTAAAAAGCTATTGCATGTCCATCACAATACCCGGCCACCTTTACGTTCAACAAATAAAGTTTATTTCCTAAGACTTACATCCAATGCTCTCAGGTCCAAAGCTTCAAAGACTGCTGGAGATTTGTACAATGAACTTTTCTTTCCTTCCGGTGGTTCTGGTGGCGGCTTCATGGAATGATCAAACAAACACATTCTGTCCATTTGTCTGTCCTTCTCACCAATCAGTGTTAGCATTTCATGACAGTGCCTGATAGGAACAAAGTAGTTGAACATACAATCAAATACTTGTAGTTTTTTTAGAAAGTATTTTAGAGATTATTTATTATAATTATAGTCTTAGTGCACAACATTGGTGTTCAGTTTGTTTTCATATTATAATCAATTTTTATCTCTATAGTCCTGTATATGTTGCTATTGTTGAAGTATGTAGCTTAGTAAAATATTATTATATAGATTAGTTCTTTTTCCAAAACTAAAACCTCAAAGCAGTGTATCTTTTATATTACAGATGCTCCATCTATGCAGAAAATTATTATGTTCTACATTCATCTGTGGTCAGAGTATAGTCTTGCATCTTTATTAATGTTTTAAATGATGTTAAGTTACTTATTTTCCTGGTTTGTTCAGGCAACCCATTCCATACCCAAATGCCTCTCGGGAAGAAAGAGTATTTATATGCACTTGTTCTCGCATAAGGGATAAGAAAAGTGTTTCTGTCCTTTTGTTTTTTCTGAGCATTGCAACAGTTTGTTATTGGGTTGTATTTCTAAATTAGAGTTTAATGCTTTATGTATTATTATTGCATTGTTAAGTTATATGAATGTCTAATGGATATTTTAACAATGTTTATATATCAATCAATATTTTATTTTAACTAGAGAGTACTTATATCAACAATCTTTATTTACCTGTCTAACAACAATCTTTATTTACCTGTCTATCAACAATCTTTATTTACCTGTCTATCAACAATCTTTATTTACCTGTCTATCTACAATCTTTATTTACCTGTCTATCAACAATCTTTATTTACCTGTCTATCAACAAACTTTATTTACCTGTCTATCAACAAACTTTATTTACCTGTCTATCAACAAACTTTATTTACCTGTCTATCAACAAACTTTATTTACCTGTCTATCAACAATCTTTATTTACCTGTCTATCAACAATCTTTATTTACCTGTCTATCAACAATCTTTATTTACCTGTCTATCATTTTTCCATTTCTTGTTTTTTCTTCAGTTGCTATTTTCTCAGTCACTGTTTTTAATCTTTCTTCTTTTAACTGTTCGCACAAAGATTGTACAATTATGCATGTCAAAAGTTGTATTTATGAAGAAATATTGTTTCCACATTTGCGTAACATTAACAAATTGATTCAATAGAATGTTTAGAAACAACAAATAAATATACTATAAAGTATTACTAGTGAACAAATGCTCTAATAAGTATATGTTACAAAAGCCAACTATTATTAAAAACTAGTATACAGTGAACCCTCGTTTATCGCGGTAGATAGGTTACGAGACCAGCCGCAATAGCTGAAAATCTGCGAAGTGGGGACACCATATTTACATTATTTATTTAACGTGCATTCTGACTTTTAAAATTCTCCCTTTACATTAACAAATCACCCTTTACAGTGATTTAAAGATATCTACAGTATGTACATTCAGTACACAGGCACAAATGTTTAGCAATAAAACAGTAGGTGTACATAAAAAAAAAAATTGTGGTCTTCACATATTGCAACTATTTTTTAAATTTCCGGAAAATCCGTTATATATTTTCTCATATAATATAATGAAAAAAAATCTGCCAAGTCGTGAATCCGCGAATGTTGAACCATGAAGTAGCTAGGGTTCACTATATTGTGATACTGTAGTTGATTGTGATGGGCTACTTGCCTGTACAAAATGATCTTCTATTCGTTCTTTTTCATCCACTAAACTACGAGGTATACTACTGGTGATGGAGAGATTTTCAATGGATGAAAGCAAATCATCCGCAGCTTTTTCTTTTTCCAATTCAATTGCATCATCTAATCTTCTCAGTTCTTTCTCTCTCTCTTCCATCAAAAATCTTCAACAATAAAATGGTAAAAGTTTAAAATTTAGATTTTTTTCATAACATTATTTATGTGTATCTAACAGCTTTCTATGTGTACACAAATGAAACAAATATTCATCCAATATAAATGTACTCTAAACATTATGACAGAAATTAATTCTTGGCATTACCTCAGTAGTCTTTCTTCTTCTTCCCTGTGTCTTTCTTCCAGTAAAAGTTGGCCATCAAAAACATCCGCATTTTCAAAATCCTACAGATTTTAAGTTAAAATAGAAATAAATATTCAATCAGATAAGTATGGCCTTTATTACTATAAGAAAAAAGAAAGTACAATACCAGCAGATTGGTAAAGGTACATGTCCTTACTATTGTCATTGATATGCTATTTCTACTATACTAAAATCTTACAAACATGGGAATATAATTGGAGTATGTCTTTTTACTCAGAAAAGTGCCTACTGATAAAGGAAATTGAAATAAATAAATACAAACTGCTTCCTTCATGACAAACTTTTTATCCCAACTAGAAATGCAAATTAATTTGGAGTAATAAAAAATGGCATTTCTATAGAATCCACATGTTAATGAAATAATTTCATGCTTAAATTGACGTCATCTAACTATTCACATGGATTTTTATTAAGAAGGGAAAGAATTTCATTCATGTTTTGTAAACGACTTAAATTAACTTTGTAGCGGGACATTTTTCAATAGCTGGTGACAAAATTTCATTCATGTTTTAATTCGTGTCTTTTAGGTCCTACGCCTTATAAACTTTGTAGCGGCAATGTTTAAATTGCCAGGACCAACTTTTTAAAGTTTTAATTCGTGTTGTATATGTTTTATAAACTTTGTTCCATATAGGTTTCATTTGTTATTGTTTTTCCTGTTAAATTTAAATTTAATTCTAAGTTTGCTTCCAAAGCAATAAAAAATAAATAAATAAATAGCAAATAACACCAACAAACAAAAAACATAGCTACGACTTAATGTTGTCGCAAAAAATATATATCAAACAATCATTTTGAAATTAAAAGTACTGTCTAAATGACTTGGGAGTTTTTTTTTACAGAAAGAGTTTAATTACCCAATAAACTCACACCATTAAATCAGTGGTCATAATTTGACCAAGTAATAAAAAAATTGATTCCTTTTTTTTTCTTTCTTTTTAGTTGTATATTGAACTGGTGTATATTAAAGTCTGCAAAACAACCATACATATATAAATACTGACCACAAAAAAAAAAAGATACATACTATATATTCTTTATGTATGTTTACATACTACTTTATGTATGTTTACATACTACTTTATGTATGTTTACATACTACTTTATGTATGTTTACATACTACTTATGTATGTTGCACAAAAAACAAACAAAAAAAACTTTAATGTGTCAAGCATAGTCTATACAATGCCGGTTCGGAGAATTGGGCACATATCTGCTAGTCTGATATAAAAACTTACTTCATAACTAACTAGAACAGACTTTGCTAATCTGATACATAAGCTTAATTTGCAACTACTAACTAAACCAGAGTTTGCTAATCTGACAAAAAATACTTTGTAATTAACTAAACCAAAGTTGGCTAATCTGATAAAAAACCTTACTTAGTAACAAACTAAACCAGAGTTTGCTAATTTGATACAAAACTTAATTTGTAACATACTAAAACAGACTTTGTGCTAATATGATAAAAAAAAACTTACTTCATAACTAACTAAAACAGACTTTGTGCTAATATGATAAAAAAAAACTTACTTCATAACTAACTAAAACAGATTTTGTGCTAATATGATAAAAAAAAACTTACTTCATAACTAACTAAAACAGACTTTGTGCTAATATGATAAAAAAAAACTTACTTCATAACTAACTAAAACAGACTTTGTGCTAATATGATAAAAAAAAAACTTACTTCATAACTAACTAAAACAGATTTTGTGCTAATATGATAAAAAAAAACTTACTTCATAACTAACTAAAACAGACTTTGTGCTAATATGATAAAAAAAAACTTACTTCATAACTAACTAAAACAGATTTTGTGCTAATATGATAAAAAAAAACTTACTTCATAACTAACTAAAACAGACTTTGTGCTAATATGATAAAAAAAAACTTACTTCATAACTAACTAAAACAGACTTTGTGCTAATATGATAAAAAAAAACTTACTTCATAACTAACTAAAACAGACTTTGTGCTAATATGATAAAAAAAAACTTACTTCATAACTAACTAAAACAGACTTTGTGCTAATATGATAAAAAAAAACTTACTTCATAACTAACTAAAACAGACTTTGTGCTAATATGATAAAAAAAAACTTACTTCATAACTAACTAAAACAGACTTTGTGCTAATATGATAAAAAAAAACTTACTTCATAACTAACTAAAACAGATTTTGGATGTGGAGAAGGTTTTTGTGGTTGCTGCTGTAGAAACTGATGAGGTCGGTAGTTTTCATAAGCTGTAAAAAATTCAAAATTACATCTTATTGAAAGTACAATTGGATTTTGGTATTACTTAATGTGTACGAATATATTAAACTAATAATAAACATACATATTTCTTCTTAACTAATTTTTTTTCCCTTTTATACAATTGTAAAATTTATTTGAACCTTTTAAAGACTTTTATTAATAATAAATATACTGGTTAAAAATCTAAGTGGTTTTTTTAATCATCCGAAAAGTAGGGCCTAAATAAATTAATTTAAATCTCCATGAAACTAAAATACCTGGGCTGGATTCCATTGACATGTTAGGAGATGTCTGGGTTGTCCAAGCTGATGTGTCATTCACATTTCTGGGACTAATGCTAGCCAAACTGTCTACACCTGGGCTAGAGCCTTTGTTCATCACAGGTTTTGCTGGTGTGGCAGGAAGAGGCCTTTTACTTGAGCCAGTCACCTATAAAATATACATCAATTCTACATTGTTATTTCAATTTACACAGAAAAATTGAACAAAAATAATTATTTAGTTTAATTTATGACAATGTAAAATAGGCTGAGGTATAAAATGTCTCAATGGATCTGAACATTAAAATGATAATGTCAAACACAAACAAAGAATTAGACTGAAATAAATTTGGAAACTTTTAAAGATCTTATGCTTTATCTTTCAAATAGAGTATTTTGTATAAATGAACTTGTAGTTTCAGCCTATATTAGGCCTGTTACGACTTGTTTAATCGGATTCAACGATTAGTAGTATTTTTATTAGAAGTCTCTAGATTCTGCTGATCTGAAGTCCAAGCTAGGGGTTCCTTGACTGACAGGTCTATGCAGTCATGTAGTTATATTCGTGATAATTATCTTCAACATCTTTCTTTCAACAATGATCAATCAACTCCAGTTGTTGAATAAACAATTTTATTTAAATTGTAGACTCAATATAAACTTTAAGTAAATGCATCAAACAGATAGGCGAACATAAAATTTAATAAAATGTACAAGTATCAATATAGCGACTTCTCTCTACAAAATATCAAACTGAACTAACTCTAAGGAGGTAGGGACTTTACAAAGCCAACTATAATCAAAGATTCTACCGGGTCCTAATGCGCATTTCAATTCCACTGCGCTATAGGATACTGCGATCCAGAATCTAACCTTCAATTTCGACGCGGTTGAATGACTTATTTATTTAAATCTGCACTAAGGAATGTAAGGTCAACCCTTGGCCTCTTTTCATCTAATACGCACTTGTTAAGAGGTCAATGCCCTGGACAGTCCTTCGTCTTTTAACCGACATTCGTAACAGGCCTAACATTACACTGTGAACTTGAACAAAGGAAATTGAGCATTAAAGTAGAGCCAGGTTTCGTTCTTCATTATGATAACACCTTTCAACTTCCTTTACAAAGGAAATAAGAGAGTAGTTCTCAAGTTTTGATTTTTACTTTTGGAAATTGAATCTCTTCTAATATTGTAGAAGTCATGCAATAACAAATATACTTTCAAACATTTCTTTTAGTTTACACTGTAAGCCTACTTATCTATTTCAGTTTTCACTGTACTTATTTATCTGTTTTAGTTTTCACTGTACTTATTTATCTATTTTAGTTTTCACTGTACTTATTTATCTATTTTAGTTTTCACTGTACTTATTTATATATTTCAGTTTTCAATGTACTTATTTATCTGTTTTAGTTTTCACTGTAGGCCTACTTATTTATCTATTTCAGTTTTCACTGTACTTATTTATCTATTTTAGTTTTCACTGTACTTATTTATCTATTTTAGTTTTCAATGTACTTATTTATCTATTTTAGTTTTCACTGTACTTATTTATCTATTTTAGTTTTCACTGTAGGCCTACTTATTTATCTATTTCAGTTTTCACTGTAGTCTACTTATTTATCTATTTTAGTTTTCACTGTACTTATTTATCTATTTTAGTTTTCACTGTACTTATTTATCTATTTTAGTTTTCACTGTACTTATTTATCTATTTTAGTTTTCACTGTACTTATTTATCTATTTTAGTTTTCACTGTACTTATTTATTTATATTAGTTTTCACTGTACTTATTTATCTATTTTAGTTTTCACTGTACTTATTTATCTGTTTTAGTTTTCACTGTACTTATTTATCTATTTTAGTTTTCACTGTACTTATTTATCTATTTTAGTTTTCACTGTACTTATTTATTTATTTTAGTTTTCACTGTACTTATTTATCTATTTTAGTTTTCACTGTACTTATTTATCTGTTTTAGTTTTCACTGTACTTATTTATCTGTTTTAGTTTTCACTGTAGGCCTACTTATTTATCTATTTCAGTTTTCACTGTAGTCTACTTATTTATCTATTTTAGTTTTCACTGTACTTATTTATCTATTTTAGTTTTCACTGTACTTATTTATCTATTTTAGTTTTCACTGTACTTATTTATTTATATTAGTTTTCACTGTACTTATTTATTTATATTAGTTTTCACTGTAGGCCTACTTATTTATCTATTTTAGTTTTCACTGTACTTATTTATTTATATTAGTTTTCACTGTAGGCCTACTTATTTATCTGTTTTAGTTTTCACTGTAGTCTATTTATTTATCTATTTTAGTTTTCACTGTACTTATTTATCTATTTTAGTTTTCACTGTACTTATTTATATATTTCAGTTTTCAATGTACTTATTTATCTGTTTTAGTTTTCACTGTAGGCCTACTTATTTATCTATTTCAGTTTTCACTGTACTTATTTATCTATTTTAGTTTTCACTGTACTTATTTATCTATTTTAGTTTTCACTGTACTTATTTATCTATTTTAGTTTTCACTGTACTTATTTATCTATTTTAGTTTTCAATGTACTTATTTATCTATTTTAGTTTTCACTGTACTTATTTATCTATTTTAGTTTTCACTGTACTTATTTATCTATTTTAGTTTTCACTGTACTTATTTATATATTTCAGTTTTCAATGTACTTATTTATCTGTTTTAGTTTTCACTGTAGGCCTACTTATTTATCTATTTCAGTTTTCACTGTACTTATTTATCTATTTTAGTTTTCACTGTACTTATTTATCTATTTTAGTTTTCAATGTACTTATTTATCTATTTTAGTTTTCACTGTACTTATTTATCTATTTTAGTTTTCACTGTAGGCCTACTTATTTATCTATTTCAGTTTTCACTGTAGTCTACTTATTTATCTATTTTAGTTTTCACTGTACTTATTTATCTATTTTAGTTTTCACTGTACTTATTTATCTATTTTAGTTTTCACTGTACTTATTTATCTATTTTAGTTTTCACTGTACTTATTTATCTATTTTAGTTTTCACTGTACTTATTTATTTATATTAGTTTTCACTGTACTTATTTATCTATTTTAGTTTTCACTGTACTTATTTATCTGTTTTAGTTTTCACTGTACTTATTTATCTATTTTAGTTTTCACTGTACTTATTTATCTGTTTTAGTTTTCACTGTACTTATTTATTTATTTTAGTTTTCACTGTACTTATTTATCTATTTTAGTTTTCACTGTACTTATTTATATATTTCAGTTTTCAATGTACTTATTTATCTGTTTTAGTTTTCACTGTAGGCCTACTTATTTATCTATTTCAGTTTTCACTGTACTTATTTATCTATTTTAGTTTTCACTGTACTTATTTATCTATTTTAGTTTTCAATGTACTTATTTATCTATTTTAGTTTTCACTGTACTTATTTATCTATTTTAGTTTTCACTGTAGGCCTACTTATTTATCTATTTCAGTTTTCACTGTAGTCTACTTATTTATCTATTTTAGTTTTCACTGTACTTATTTATCTATTTTAGTTTTCACTGTACTTATTTATCTATTTTAGTTTTCACTGTACTTATTTATCTATTTTAGTTTTCACTGTACTTATTTATCTATTTTAGTTTTCACTGTACTTATTTATTTATATTAGTTTTCACTGTACTTATTTATCTATTTTAGTTTTCACTGTACTTATTTATCTGTTTTAGTTTTCACTGTACTTATTTATCTATTTTAGTTTTCACTGTACTTATTTATCTATTTTAGTTTTCACTGTACTTATTTATTTATTTTAGTTTTCACTGTACTTATTTATCTATTTTAGTTTTCACTGTACTTATTTATCTGTTTTAGTTTTCACTGTACTTATTTATCTGTTTTAGTTTTCACTGTAGGCCTACTTATTTATCTATTTCAGTTTTCACTGTAGTCTACTTATTTATCTATTTTAGTTTTCACTGTACTTATTTATCTATTTTAGTTTTCACTGTACTTATTTATCTATTTTAGTTTTCACTGTACTTATTTATTTATATTAGTTTTCACTGTAGGCCTACTTATTTATCTATTTTAGTTTTCACTGTACTTATTTATTTATATTAGTTTTCACTGTAGGCCTACTTATTTATCTGTTTTAGTTTTCACTGTAGTCTACTTATTTATCTATTTTAGTTTTCACTGTACTTATTTATCTATTTTAGTTTTCACTGTACTTATTTATCTATTTTAGTTTTCACTGTACTTATTTATCTGTTTTAGTTTTCACTGTAGGCCTACTTATTTATCTATTTTAGTTTTCACTGTACTTATTTATTTATATTAGTTTTCACTGTAGGCCTACTTATTTATCTGTTTTAGTTTTCACTGTAGTCTACTTATTTATCTATTTTAGTTTTCACTGTACTTATTTATTTATATTAGTTTTCACTGTAGGCCTACTTATTTATCTATTCTAGTTTTCACTGTACTTATTTATCTATTTTAGTTTTCACTGTACTTATTTATCTATTTTAGTTTTCACTGTACTTATTTATCTATTTCAGTTTTCACTGTACTTATTTATCTGTTTTAGTTTTCACTGTAGGCCTACTTATTTATCTATTTCAGTTTTCACTGTAGGCTACTTATTTATCTATTTTAGTTTTCACTGTACTTATTTATCTATTTTAGTTTTCACTGTACTTATTTATCTATTTCAGTTTTCACTGTACTTATTTATCTGTTTTAGTTTTCACTGTACTTATTTATCTGTTTTAGTTTTCACTGTAGGCCTACTTATTTATCTATTTCAGTTTTCACTGTACTTATTTATCTATTTTAGTTTTCACTGTACTTATTTATCTATTTTAGTTTTCACTGTACTTATTTATCTATTTTAGTTTTCACTGTACTTATTTATTTATATTAGTTTTCACTGTACTTATTTATCTATTTTAGTTTTCACTGTACTTATTTATCTGTTTTAGTTTTCACTGTACTTATTTATCTATTTTAGTTTTCACTGTACTTATTTATCTATTTTAGTTTTCACTGTACTTATTTATTTATTTTAGTTTTCACTGTACTTATTTATCTATTTTAGTTTTCACTGTACTTATTTATCTGTTTTAGTTTTCACTGTACTTATTTATCTGTTTTAGTTTTCACTGTAGGCCTACTTATTTATCTATTTCAGTTTTCACTGTAGTCTACTTATTTATCTATTTTAGTTTTCACTGTACTTATTTATCTATTTTAGTTTTCACTGTACTTATTTATCTATTTTAGTTTTCACTGTACTTATTTATTTATATTAGTTTTCACTGTACTTATTTATTTATATTAGTTTTCACTGTAGGCCTACTTATTTATCTATTTTAGTTTTCACTGTACTTATTTATTTATATTAGTTTTCACTGTAGGCCTACTTATTTATCTGTTTTAGTTTTCACTGTAGTCTACTTATTTATCTATTTTAGTTTTCACTGTACTTATTTATCTATTTTAGTTTTCACTGTACTTATTTATATATTTCAGTTTTCAATGTACTTATTTATCTGTTTTAGTTTTCACTGTAGGCCTACTTATTTATCTATTTCAGTTTTCACTGTACTTATTTATCTATTTTAGTTTTCACTGTACTTATTTATCTATTTTAGTTTTCACTGTACTTATTTATCTATTTTAGTTTTCACTGTACTTATTTATCTATTTTAGTTTTCAATGTACTTATTTATCTATTTTAGTTTTCACTGTACTTATTTATCTATTTTAGTTTTCACTGTACTTATTTATCTATTTTAGTTTTCACTGTACTTATTTATATATTTCAGTTTTCAATGTACTTATTTATCTGTTTTAGTTTTCACTGTAGGCCTACTTATTTATCTATTTCAGTTTTCACTGTACTTATTTATCTATTTTAGTTTTCACTGTACTTATTTATCTATTTTAGTTTTCAATGTACTTATTTATCTATTTTAGTTTTCACTGTACTTATTTATCTATTTTAGTTTTCACTGTAGGCCTACTTATTTATCTATTTCAGTTTTCACTGTAGTCTACTTATTTATCTATTTTAGTTTTCACTGTACTTATTTATCTATTTTAGTTTTCACTGTACTTATTTATCTATTTTAGTTTTCACTGTACTTATTTATCTATTTTAGTTTTCACTGTACTTATTTATCTATTTTAGTTTTCACTGTACTTATTTATTTATATTAGTTTTCACTGTACTTATTTATCTATTTTAGTTTTCACTGTACTTATTTATCTGTTTTAGTTTTCACTGTACTTATTTATCTATTTTAGTTTTCACTGTACTTATTTATCTGTTTTAGTTTTCACTGTACTTATTTATTTATTTTAGTTTTCACTGTACTTATTTATCTATTTTAGTTTTCACTGTACTTATTTATATATTTCAGTTTTCAATGTACTTATTTATCTGTTTTAGTTTTCACTGTAGGCCTACTTATTTATCTATTTCAGTTTTCACTGTACTTATTTATCTATTTTAGTTTTCACTGTACTTATTTATCTATTTTAGTTTTCACTGTACTTATTTATCTATTTTAGTTTTCAATGTACTTATTTATCTATTTTAGTTTTCACTGTACTTATTTATCTATTTTAGTTTTCACTGTAGGCCTACTTATTTATCTATTTCAGTTTTCACTGTAGTCTACTTATTTATCTATTTTAGTTTTCACTGTACTTATTTATCTATTTTAGTTTTCACTGTACTTATTTATCTATTTTAGTTTTCACTGTACTTATTTATCTATTTTAGTTTTCACTGTACTTATTTATCTATTTTAGTTTTCACTGTACTTATTTATTTATATTAGTTTTCACTGTACTTATTTATCTATTTTAGTTTTCACTGTACTTATTTATCTGTTTTAGTTTTCACTGTACTTATTTATCTATTTTAGTTTTCACTGTACTTATTTATCTGTTTTAGTTTTCACTGTACTTATTTATTTATTTTAGTTTTCACTGTACTTATTTATCTATTTTAGTTTTCACTGTACTTATTTATATATTTCAGTTTTCAATGTACTTATTTATCTGTTTTAGTTTTCACTGTAGGCCTACTTATTTATCTATTTCAGTTTTCACTGTACTTATTTATCTATTTTAGTTTTCACTGTACTTATTTATCTATTTTAGTTTTCAATGTACTTATTTATCTATTTTAGTTTTCACTGTACTTATTTATCTATTTTAGTTTTCACTGTAGGCCTACTTATTTATCTATTTCAGTTTTCACTGTAGTCTACTTATTTATCTATTTTAGTTTTCACTGTACTTATTTATCTATTTTAGTTTTCACTGTACTTATTTATCTATTTTAGTTTTCACTGTACTTATTTATCTATT
The DNA here is from genome assembly GCA_949126835.1 of Anisus vortex. NCBI lineage: Eukaryota > Metazoa > Mollusca > Gastropoda > Planorbidae > Anisus > Anisus vortex. Next base: position 20,510,229 of record OX421504.1, read on the forward strand.
TTAGTTTTCACTGTACTTATTTATCTATTTTAGTTTTCACTGTACTTATTTATTTATATTAGTTTTCACTGTACTTATTTATCTATTTTAGTTTTCACTGTACTTATTTATCTGTTTTAGTTTTCACTGTACTTATTTATCTATTTTAGTTTTCACTGTACTTATTTATCTATTTTAGTTTTCACTGTACTTATTTATTTATTTTAGTTTTCACTGTACTTATTTATCTATTTTAGTTTTCACTGTACTTATTTATCTGTTTTAGTTTTCACTGTACTTATTTATCTGTTTTAGTTTTCACTGTAGGCCTACTTATTTATCTATTTCAGTTTTCACTGTAGTCTACTTATTTATCTATTTTAGTTTTCACTGTACTTATTTATCTATTTTAGTTTTCACTGTACTTATTTATCTATTTTAGTTTTCACTGTACTTATTTATTTATATTAGTTTTCACTGTACTTATTTATTTATATTAGTTTTCACTGTAGGCCTACTTATTTATCTATTTTAGTTTTCACTGTACTTATTTATTTATATTAGTTTTCACTGTAGGCCTACTTATTTATCTGTTTTAGTTTTCACTGTAGTCTACTTATTTATCTATTTTAGTTTTCACTGTACTTATTTATCTATTTTAGTTTTCACTGTACTTATTTATCTATTTTAGTTTTCACTGTACTTATTTATCTGTTTTAGTTTTCACTGTAGGCCTACTTATTTATCTATTTTAGTTTTCACTGTACTTATTTATTTATATTAGTTTTCACTGTAGGCCTACTTATTTATCTGTTTTAGTTTTCACTGTAGTCTACTTATTTATCTATTTTAGTTTTCACTGTACTTATTTATTTATATTAGTTTTCACTGTAGGCCTACTTATTTATCTATTCTAGTTTTCACTGTACTTATTTATCTATTTTAGTTTTCACTGTACTTATTTATCTATTTTAGTTTTCACTGTACTTATTTATCTATTTCAGTTTTCACTGTACTTATTTATCTGTTTTAGTTTTCACTGTAGGCCTACTTATTTATCTATTTCAGTTTTCACTGTAGGCTACTTATTTATCTATTTTAGTTTTCACTGTACTTATTTATCTATTTTAGTTTTCACTGTACTTATTTATCTATTTCAGTTTTCACTGTACTTATTTATCTGTTTTAGTTTTCACTGTACTTATTTATCTGTTTTAGTTTTCACTGTAGGCCTACTTATTTATCTATTTCAGTTTTCACTGTACTTATTTATCTATTTTAGTTTTCACTGTACTTATTTATCTATTTCAGTTTTCACTGTACTTATTTATCTATTTCAGTTTTCACTGTACTTATTTATCTATTTCAGTTTTCACTGTACTTATTTATCTATTTTAGTTTTCACTGTACGTATTTATCTATTTTAGTTTTCAATGTACTTATTTATATATTTTAGTTTTCAGTAGCCTACAATTAATAATGAAATGAAACAAGAAGTCTATGAAGTTCACTATTGCATTCTATTTTTGAATACAATATTTACTCATTATTCTAATTATATTCCTGGATATCATGATTTTAAAAATCATTCATTACATAAATTACTTACTCATTACATAACATACTTTATCTTGCTCCATTTCAGAATATTTTTTAAAACATTTTATATGTCCATTCTATTTACAAGATTTTCCATACATATATTATATTAGAATCTAATAAAATAATATAAATGAATTTTATAATTTTTTTCAACCAAAAAAGTCATCATCAATTTTACAAACAATGAAACAGATTCCATCCTATTATTCTATTAGATTTCAATGGGGTGAAATTAAAAGAACAACACGTAACACGTAATCTGACTGAGAGGACTAACATATTTTGAGCCAACTTTTTTTTGTCATCTAACTCTTAAAACCATCTTAAGATTACAATAGTTTCTAGTGCACAAATTATCCCTTTGTTTGTTACAAAATATTAACTTTATAATTCAATAATTGCCAACACTATATCAATATACTCTTAATAACCTAACCAATCTCTATAACACTATATTAATACACTTATTTCACTAAGAAATCTCTATAACACTATATTAATACACCCCTATTTCACTAAACCAATCTCTGTAACACTATATTAATACACAATTATTTCACAAACCAATCTCTATAACACTATATATTCATACACAATTATTTCACAAACCAATCTCTATAACACTATATTAATACACACTTATTTCACTAACCAATCTCTATAACACTATATTAATACACAATTATTTCACAAACCAATCTCTATAACACTATATTAATACACACTTATTTCACTAACCAATCTCTATAACACTATATTAATACACACTTATGTCACTAACCAATCTCTATAACACTATATTAATACACACTTATTTCACTAACCAATCTCTATAACACTATATTAATACACACTTATGTCACAAACCAATCTCTATAACACTATATTAATACACACTTATGTCACAAACTAATCTCTATAACACTATATTAATACACACTTATTTCACTAACCAATCTCTATAACACTACATTAATACACACTTATTTCACAAACCAATCTCTATAACACTACATTAATACACACTTATTTCACTAACCAATCTCTATAACACTATATTAATACACACTTATTTCACTAACCAATCTCTATAACACTATATTAATACACACTTATTTCACTAACCAATCTCTATAACACTATATTAATACACACTTATTTCACTAACCAATCTCTATAACACTATATTAATACACACTTATTTCACTAACTAATCTCTATAACACTATATTAATACACACTTATTTCACTAACCAATCTCTATAACACTATATTAATACACACTTATGTCACTAACCAATCTCTATAACACTATATTAATACACACTTATTTCACTAACCAATCTCTATAACACTATATTAATACACACTTATGTCACAAACTAATCTCTATAACACTATATTAATACACACTTATTTCACTAACCAATCTCTATAACACTACATTAATACACACTTATTTCACAAACCAATCTCTATAACACTACATTAATACACACTTATTTCACTAACCAATCTCTATAACACTATATTAATACACACTTATTTCACTAACCAATCTCTATAACACTATATTAATACACACTTATTTCACTAACCAATCTCTATAACACTATATTAATACACACTTATTTCACTAACCAATCTCTATAACACTATATTAATACACACTTATTTCACTAACTAATCTCTATAACACTATATTAATACACACTTATTTCACTAACCAATCTCTATAACACTATATTAATAGACACTTATTTCACTAACCAATCTCTATAACACTATATTAATACACACTTATTTCACTAACTAATCTCTATAACACTATATTAATACACACTTATTTCACTAACTAATCTCTATAACACTATATTAATACACACTTATGTCACTAACCAATCTCTATAACACTATATTAATACACACTTATTTCACTAACCAATCTCTATAACACTATATTAATACACACTTATTTCACTAACTAATCTCTATAACACTATATTAATACACACTTATTTCACTAACCAATCTCTATAACACTATATTAATACACACTTATTTCACTAACTAATCTCTATAACACTATATTAATACACACTTATTTCACTAACCAATCTCTATAACACTATATTAATACACACTTATTTCACTAACTAATCTCTATAACACTATATTAATACACACTTATTTCACTAACCAATCTCTATAACACTATATTAATACACACTTATTTCACTAACTAATCTCTATAACACTATATTAAAATACACACTTATTTCACTAACCAATCTCTATAACACTGTATCCATATACCTATTTCACTAACCAATCTATAATATTATCTTTTATTAAACACCAATAAACTGTTACCTGGAAAATGTATTTTTTCCCTGGTCCCGTTGATGGACCCTCAATACCCATTGGGGGCACTTCACCACTTTTGATTTGGGCAACATTTTTACCAACATGGGTCTTGCAGTAAATCTCTCGATCTCCTTCATTGGCATCATTGCGATAAAATGTCTGTATGGTGAGTGGTAGTCCACAGATACGACAACGGAAACATTGTTTGTGAAACAACACACCTGAGGATAATACACGTCTCACATGTTAAGATCAAATTAAAGAATATGTTCTGGTATACATATTCATATTAAGTCTTCTTTCTTTAATATTGTAAACTAAAAAGATTAACTTTTGTTTATTGCATGACTACATGTAAAGACTAAATTTGAAGGGTCTAGTGCGAAAAGTGCCTAAGTCACATTTTTGTCAAAATGAAAGTAAACGGTGTTCCGTATTTGTCTGGTTTTCATCTATGTACTGTGTAAATATTATTGCTTAAAAAAATTTCTAAGTCCCCTTTTTCTACATCTGGTTTTTAAAAGTCGTCACATTGTTAGTGCTAAAAGTATCCAAGTCCAACGTTTCGACGCTAAAAGTTCTTAAGTCCCTTGGGCCAATCATTTATCTAGTTTCGTTATCTCTAAAAATACTAAAACAATGGCCGAAAAAGTGAATGCAAGTCTTTGACTAAAGCTAGAAAAAGAAAATTAACACAAGATAAATGGGAAAAAAAGTTATTAAAGCAGCTAAAGTTAAAGGTAACAATAATTTTGTTTAATTGTATTACTTATTGTAGCGATAAAACTAGTTATATATTATAAATTTTACTGTTGACCTATATTTTAACATGTTGCGAATAGGACAATCTAGGTCATTAAAAACCGATCGATAAATGCTTATTTATTCATAACTTTGTGTTAATATTTAATGTGTGTAGTTAATTGTAGGCCTATGCTTAATATTCACAGCTAATCATTAGGATCATTGTTACGATTTTTTTCCCTTTCTGTATAATATAGGGGCCTACCCTAGAGGCCTACTATTAAAATATACTATTAATACTATTAATATATTCATATTATTACTAATCTTTGAAAACGGTTATTTTTTTTCCTTAAGAGAAGCACACAGCTCCTATGGTGATAAATAAAAACCAGCCAGAGAAGCCTATATAGTAGATTGGCGATGTAAATGCTTGGCGATGTTTATAGAAAAGGAAAACGAACATATTTTTGCTTATTTTGCTGATCTAAAAGATCACGAGGCTCAGAATGGCTACTTGCGTGGCTGTGTATCTGTTAGATCTGACAATGATATTCGCCGAAGGCCCAGAACAGTGCCATTGCTAGCGAAGGCCCAGAACAGTGCCGTTGCTAGGGATTTGGGGGCCCGGGGGGCTTGGCCTCTTTAGGGGCCCCTGCATTTTGACATTCAACATTATGACATAAGAAAAAAACAATTTGGACACTCCTTTGGGGGCCCCCCTCAAGTAGGGGCCCGGGGAGACTTTTGAATTTGGACCCCCCTCCCCCTCCCCTAGCTATGCCACTGGCCCAGAAAACAGGATGCTATAATACGTAGCAGCTTTTCTTATTCTGTTACATGTAAAGACAAAACCATTTCTCTATGTCAGGCAGCATTTATTACTATTTATGTTTCTTTTTCTATTGTGTTCTTTTATTTTTCCTTGAAGTTTTTATTTTTTTATACTGTAACAGAAGACTAATTAATTTAATTTTTAAAGATTTTAATATTTGTGCATGAAAAATGCTTTAAAAAAAATAAAAACTCAGTTTTCTTGAGCAAGCGTTTTTTGTTACTTTTTAGATTTTGGTGCTAAAAGTTCCTAAGTCCAGATTTTGGGAAAAAAGTACCTAAGTCAAAAACAAAAGTAGTCAATATCTCTAAAAAGAAAATTATTTAAAAGCCCAAACTTGTATGGTTTAGATATCATTCCATTGTAGATGTATCTCAGCAATCAAAAATAAAATACAATGTTTTACCCGATTTCAGGACCACTTTGAATTTTCAAACTCAATTTTCTCAAAACGGACATTTTGTGACTTAGGCACTTTTCGAACTAGACCCTTCAAATGAGTTACTGGGTACCACAAAAATGGTTATTAATTTATACAATGTATTTAACACAGCATTCAGAAAATGTTTTGTGTTGCCACAGCTATATATTGTGTTCATTTATAAACTATTCCATGTTATACAATATTTCAATTTAAATAGTAATGTTTATTTGACTTTATCTTTCAGTGGAAACGATAGTGGTGATGATGAAAAAGCAAACCAGTCATTCAGTCAAGTATTTCTAGCTTCAATAAATTGACTGTTGATATTTCTAGCTTCAATAAATTGACTGTTGATATTTCTAGCTTCAATGAATTGACTGTTGATATTTCTAGCTTCAATAAATTGACTTTTGATATTTCTAGCTTCATTAATTTGTTTGTTGATATTTCTAGCTTCAATAAATTGACTGTTGATATTTCTAGATTCAATAAATTGACTGTTGATATTTTTAGCTTCAATAAATTGACTGTTGAAAAACAGTTTGAAAGAGTTTTTTAATTTATTTTTTGAAGTTTTTCCCAACATTATAAGACTGAAAAAAGTTTATTTAAGTGTTAAGATGTTTGTCCTGATTTTATATTGACATAAAATAAATTAACTGCCAAATCTGGGCAATTTTTTTGTTGTTTTCATTTTGCATATTAAAGACCAAGTGAAGAGCTTTTTATCAAAATTGAGTAAACATTTGATTTTGATAGTAAATAGTGTATTCAGCAACTGAATGTTATTAAAAATCATTTTTACAAAATATCAAAGATAAATTTTAAGTAATTAGTTCAATATTTGCACTGAAATGTGTGTGTTTTTTGAAGTAAAAGTCAAAATCTCGTAGCCATTTGAGATGTTTTTATTTCCGGCAACATAGGAAAGTGACAAAAGAGAAAGGATTCCGACTATGAAAAATAAATATTGTCACGTGTTTTGAATTTTTTGCCTCATGTTTTGAATCTTTTCCCGGTTCTTATTTTTAACAAAATGGTTAAATATAGATTTATAGCGTTGAGTTTTATTTATTTATTTACTTTCTCTAACATCACTGTCGTATTAGGCTATTCCAAATCTCGTTCCTTTGAGAAAAACCTCTTCACTTGGTCTTTAAGAATTTGTATGAAAGCTGTACCTACCCACATCAACCTGATCTTGAGGCAAAATTCGTCTGTTGCATCGAAAACATGGATCTACAGCTGATGGTTTAGCAGCTTTTTCATATTTGAATTCATACAGAGTTGCTTTTTCATATGTAAAAGAATATCTGTAAGAATTAAAATATAGATAAATATTGAACATCTGTAAGAATTAAAATATAGATAAATAATGAATATCTGTAAGAATTAAAATATAGATAAATAATGAATATCTGTAGTAGCCTAATTAAAATACAGATTTTTTTTTAAATATCTGTATGAATTCTAAATATAATAATGTACATGAGTATAAAAGAATTAAAATATAAATATAATATAAGGATAATTCATTTGAAGTAATACTAAGAAGAAAATAAAACAATAAACTGTTTACTTCAAATTTAACAAAAAAAATTTAAAAAAAAAATAAACAACAATGTCACAATGTTACATATAATTTAATATAAAGGAATAAATAATAAAAAGCTTTGTTAACTACAACACTGAAAAAGAGATGAGTAAAATAAATATATTTGTATATATAGGCTATATCAATCTATATATAGAGACAGCAATGATTCATTCATACATCATTGACAATAGTAATAATACAAGAATCAGTTTTGAACCCACTCAAAACTACAAATACAATTATTTTAAAATATAATCAACATATAACATGATTTTTCAATCTTCCTTTCTCTTGAACTCTTACCAAAATGTAGTTGTTGTTTTTTTATCTTCATATTTTTAGAAACTATAAACAAAGGTGACCAATGATTCTGTAATCTTCTTTAAATGAAAATATATCCAACATGTAATACTGGTTGTGTAATCAATCATCTTTTTTACCAGGGCATCATGGCTTATACTAATACACATTAAGGACATATGCATTTTAGTTACAACTAAAACTTTATTGGATAAGTCAAACTATGATGTTATATAATAGAATAGAAACATCGACATAAAGAACATGAAGATAAATGTAAGATTATTAATGCATTTGATGGTTAATGGCATAGAAATGTACTAGATGTACACATAACAGTTATTCTAACATGTGGCATTGAGCAGCTTCCTTATGTACTAGCTGTACACATAACAGTTATTCTAACATGTGGCATGGAGCAGCTTCCTTATGTACTAGCTGTACACATAACAGTTATTCTAACATGTGGCATGGAGCAGCTTCCTTATGTACTAGCTGTACACATAACAGTTATTCTAACATGTGGCATGGAGCAGCTTCCTTATGTACTAGCTGTACACATAACAGTTATTCTAACATGTGGCATGGAGCAGCTTCCTTATGTACTAGATGTACACATAACAGTTATTCTAACATGTGGCATGGAGCAGCTTCCTTATGTACTAGCTGTACACATAACAGTTATTCTAACATGTGGCATGGAGCAGCTTCCTTATGTACTAGATGTACACATAACAGTTATTCTAACATGTGGCATGGAGCAGCTTCCTTGTGTACTAGCTGTACACAGAACAGTTATTAAATTCTAACATGTGCCATGGAGCAGCTTCCTTTTGTACTAGCTGTAGACAGAACAGTTATTAAATTATAACATGTGCCATGGAGCAGCTTCCTTTTCTACTAGCTGTAGACAGAACAGTTATTAAATTCTAACATGTGCCATGGAGCAGCTTTCTTTTGTACTAGCTGTACACAGAACAGTTATTCTAACATGTGGCATGTAACAGCTTTTTTATTTATTAGAGGTACACAGAACAGTTATTCTAAAAAATGTGGCATGGAGCAACTTCCATATGTACTAGCTGTTCACAAAACAGTTATTCTAACATGTGGCATGGAGCAACTTCCATATGTACTAGCTGTTCACAAAACAGTTATTCTAAAATGTGGCATGGAGCAACTTCCATATGTACTAGCTGTTCACAAAACAGTTATTCTAACATGTGGCATGGAGCAACTTCCATATGTACTAGCTGTTCACAAAACAGTTATTCTAAAATGTGGCATGGAGCAACTTCCATATGTACTAGCTATTCACAAAACAGTTATTCTAAAATGTGGCATGGACCAACTTCCATATGTACTAGCTGATCACAAAACAGTTTTTCTATAACTGGAATTCACAGTAACAGAATTCAAGAATAAAATACCACAACAAGATAACAGACACCATAAGCCATTGTTACCAGACTACATTAAAACAGCAACATAGTAGGCCTAAACATGTAATACTGATTTTCTCAAACCACAATACACCCTATAATTGTAAGTCTCACAAACCTATGTGGAACTGAGTGTAGGCCAGGCTAAAACATGTCTTCTATCATAACTCAATTATTATGTAAATCTATAACATGTCTGCTATCAAGACTCAATTATTATGTAAATCTATAACATGTCTGCTATCAAGACTCAATTATTATGTAAATCTATAACATCTCTGCTATCAAGACTCAATTATTATGTAAATCTATAACATCTCTGCTATCAAGACTCAATTATTATGTAAATCTATAACATTTCTGCTATCAAGACTCAATTATTATGTAAATCTATAACATGTCTGCTATCAAGACTCAATTATTATGTAAATCTATAACATCTCTGCTATCAAGACTCAATTATTATGTAAATCTATAACATCTCTGCTATCAAGACTCAATTATTATGTAAATCTATAACATGTCTGCTATCAAGACTCAATTATTATGTAAATCTATAACATCTCTGCTATCAAGACTCAATTATTATAATGTAAATCTATAACATCTCTGCTATCAAGACTCAATTATTATGTAAATCTATAACATCTCTGCTATCAAGACTCAATTATTATGTAAATCTATAACATCTCTGCTATCAAGACTCAATTATTATGTAAATCTATAACATCTCTGCTATCAAGACTCAATTATTATGTAAATCTATAACATGTCTGCTATCAAGACTCAATTATTATGTAAATCTATAACATCTCTGCTATCAAGACTCAATTATTATGTGAATCTATATAACAGTATGTCCTCCACTTTCAATATGAAATAGCTATATAACTCCTATTTATATAATGTAGTATAACTCCTATTTATATAATGTAGTATAACTTGTCTGTTTCTTTCAACTATTGCAATAATGTCAACATTTGATAGGCCTGTACTGTAAACATGTAGGCCTAGGCTACTGTAAACACCTGGAATTTCAGGAATTGTATTATTATACTATTATAGTATATAACACCATTAATAAAATTCAATGTTATATAAAGCAGGCTAATATTGATGCTCCTAAAAAAAAAAAAATATATATCGTATTTAAAAAAAAAATAACATACACCTGTTTGCGTCTTTCAAAATTTGAACATTTTCTTAGACCTACCTGTAAGATTGGTCTTCTCCATATGATTCAACTATAGCAACTTTTGGTGCCAGGCTATCGTTGCTACCTAAAGACTGGTGGCTGATTTTTCTGTCATTGTTGACAACACTGTCCGCTTTTACAGACATGATGATGGCTGTTGATTGTTGTATGTGATGTAGAATTAGGTTTTAAAAAATAGGCCTAAATTGTTGGACCTATAACAAATAGTTGTCTAGGCCCTATTCTGTAGGCCTACTACATATAATCATTAATAATATTATATAGGCCTAATGTAGGCCTAACGTATTATAATAAATTTAGAAATATAGTATATAGGCCTAGTCATCATAGTATAGTATAGGCCTATAGTCTATAGTATATACTTATAGGCCTACTTATATAGTATATAGTCCACTTGTGCTCATCAAGAACAATTGTAGACCTATATATCAAATATATACGGCACACTTTAATACATTTACGATGAAGTAGCCTATACCTATAACTTTAACACATTATCTTACAATTCTTACTCCGTGAACTATGATAAACTCTCTGGAGTCTAACTCTAAGTCTAACTACTCTCTAACTCTAAGGAATTATCGAATGCGGAAATACGTGTTTCGGCTAAACTATTTACACCTACATTAAGTGTTTCTTTTCATTAAAAAACAGAAAGTATTATTCAAATAGACATCCAGAGAGTGAAATATAGAAATGTATGTGTTTTTGTCCTCTTGAAACAGGAATAAACTGGAAGACCTCTACTTCAACAGACTTTGTTTACAAGTAGTAAATCCATCTTCGCCATGTTGAATATGTTGTGACATTACACGAATAGCTGACCCAGATTTACCGTGGTGACGCAGTAGCGTGTCCCAGCTATCTTGGCCTCACCTGTCCGTAAAGGTAAAAGAGATAAACGATACGGTTGGGTGATTTTGGCGTGGATAAATTGGAATTCCATCGGCAGGACAAAGATTTCCGTTGTCAGAGTGCATGAGAATTAAACCACACTCAAAGCAAACATTAACCACCTACACAAAATATTTCTCTTTTTAAAGATGTAGGCCTAGACATCTATTTTATTGAACATCATTTTACACATTGACCATAACAAAACATAGACCTAGGCCTACATGTATATTAATAAAGGCTAACTGCTAAACTATAATAGGCCTATAGCTGTTTGTTCCTAGAATAGTGTTGTTGCATATATAGATCGTATAGATTTACGTCTATATATAGGCAGTGGCGTAGGCCTATTTAGGCATGTTTTAGTAGTTTTACATGTTCCATTGGAACAGGGGACCCACACAGGCCCAGATTTCCGCCTAGGCCCTCTAGGCCCGGGCCTAGGGGCCCAGCCAGCCTAGGGGCCCCGGTGGCGGAATCTTTACATAAGCTCAAAATCCTGGCTTGCCTTATCAAAAAGCTTTATCGAAAATAATATTTAAAAAAATATTTTCACTACATTTTTCCAAAACAGGGGCGCTTAATATAACGTACAGCCCTGCTGGGATTTTTTCCCGGGTCTGGAGGGGGTCCCTGAGTCTATTCAGCTCTGACGGGTACCTGACATTAGTTGGGGTAAAGTAAAGGCGGCTGTGCATAGTGCTGGCCACACAATCACCTAGTATGCCGTGGCCACAGAAACTGGTGAACGCTGCTTCATCGGACCTATGGATCAATTCGGTCCGACGGGTACTTTACTTTTACCTGCTGTTCTTAGCCGAACATATTTTCGAAGAGCAAGGGCGCAATGTTTTGCGCCCCTTGTAAGATGTTTAGGAAATTGGTGTCGTTGGCTAATGAAGGGTACAACGACTGGACAAACGCAGTTCAAAGAATAAAGGAACATGGGGATTCGGACGAACACAGGTCAGCACTTGTGACACTGTTAGCTACGAAGAATGCTGTCGGTAGAGTTGAAAAGAGTCTTGTTCTTCATACGGAAGAAGAATGGGATTTTGGGTCGCATTGGGGCTGTTGTGAGGTCACTTTCAGCACGCGGATTGCCGTTTAGAGGTTCCCATAAGAGATTTGAATCAAAAATCAGTGGGAACTATGTTATGACACTAGAACTTTTGGCTGAGTTCGATCCTTTTCTGGACTTACACATAAAACGCCACGGTAATAAACAAACAACAACATAATATTTCGTAAAAAATATGCGATGAAATGATTAACATCATGGCAGAAAATGTAATAAATACAATCGTGACTGAGATAAAACATGCCAAATATTTCTCTATCTCTGTGGACTCTACTCCGGACATTTCTCATGTAAATCAACTTTCTTTCATAGTGAGATATGTCTCTGAAGATGGATGTCCTGTCGAATGATTTTTGAAATTCATTCCAAATTGTGGTTTAAATCGTCCTAGAGTCATTGAAAAATCACGACTTGGATATCGCCGATTGCCGGGGACAGTCTTACGACAATGCTAGCAACATGCCGGGGCAGTCTTACGACAATGCTAGCAATATGTCGGGGGCAGTCTTACGACAATGCTAGCAATATGCCGGGGCAGTCTTACGACAATGCTAGCAATATGTCGGGGGCAGTCTTACGACAATGCTAGCAATATGCCGGGGCAGTCTTACGACAATGCTAGCAATATGTCGGGGGCAGTCTTACGACAATGCTAGCAATATGTCGGGGTAGTCTTACGACAACGCTAGCAATATGTCAGGGGCAGTCTTAGCAATATGTCGGGGGGCAGTCTTACGACAATGCTAGCAATATGCACTGAAGCTTGTTGGATCATGTGCGGCCAAGTCTTGTAAAGCTGCTTTATCTTTCTTCGGTATTTTGCAGTCATTGTATATTTTTTTTTCGGCATCAACACACAGATTAGAAATTTCGCTGTCGAAACTGAAGTCAAATTCAACAGTCGTGAAGAGTCTTTCTCAGACAAGATAGTCTGCTCGAGCTGACGCCTGCCGAAGTCTATGTTGCTCCTGAGATGAGATTATGGTAGCTCTTCAAATAATTGCCAATGATGTAAATGAAAAACCATCTACGCGCTCTGAGGCTTCAGGTCTTCTGAATTCATTAGACTCCGATGAAAACTTGCTTTTTGTCACTTCTCTGGAATGACATCTAGGAAAAGATCAACAAAGTTAGCAAATCTCTCCAATCTGTTAACATCGACCTGGGTACAGTGGCGTAGCTAGGGGAGGGGGAGGGAGGGTCCAAATTCGAAATTCCCCCCGGGCCCCTACTTGAGGGGGCCCCCAAAGGAGTGTCCGAATTGTTTTTTTTCTCATGTCATAATGTCGAATGTCAAAATGCAGGGGCCCCTAAAGAGGCCAAATCCCTTCAACGGCACTGCCTGGGTACGATCGTTGAACTCTATCAGTCTTTGGTAACACACCTAGAACACTTAAGGAAACTTAGTAGGCCTACCTTTGATCATTATGAGTCGAATGTTATTGAAAAATCCGGTGAAAATAGCTATGGATATGACATGCAGAGGAAACGTAAGCGTAAAGTCCAGTTTGACGAAGAAAAAGGAAACGAGACCGAGCTCTCTGGCAGGTACAGATTTAGAGTTACCATTTTTAACGTCATTATAGACAGACTAATTACAGAACTGCGGATACGCGGAACTGCTTATGAGGAGTTAAGTAAAAAGTTTGACTTTCTTACGAAACTACATCGTTTGGAATCTAAAGACATCCGCAAAGGAGCCAAAAACCTTATACCTTTTTATCCGGGGGATTTGGATAGGACTTTGGAAAACGAGTGTAGGGCCTATGCACTTGCAAGCTTATTTAAATTTTGTCGTCGAATGATGAAGTTATGGAGTTATCGTCACTCAAGCTATACAAATACTTATCGGAAAAAGGCTTTTTGGACATTTATCCAAACGTAGGAATAGTTCTCCGAATGATGTTGTGTACACCAGCGTCAAACTGCTCAGCAGAACGGTCGTTTTCAGCGCTAAAGTAAGTAAAGAATTACTTAAGAACTAAAAAAAAGTACAGAACAGGCTCAATTCACACTCTGTAATGTACATAGAGTCAGAAATAATGCAATTGTTTATGATAACGACATTCTTTCTTTTGCACAGTAGACAGTTCTTCGTATTATATGATTCTATACATTTTATAGAATAACGTAACTATAGTAACATAGACTGTATTATTTTGATGTTTATTAAAGTCATTAAAGTCGATTAAAAATTATATGTTCTGTACTAGTGCATTTAATTTGCTAAATTTCCAAAATAGCTTCGAGATGGTGGTGGTGGGGGGGGGGCCTTAAATGTCAAGTGCCTAGGGGCCCTGGGGTCTCTAAATAAGGGCCTGGCCACACATCCCAAAAATATTTTTTTTTGTGACATCCCCATTCTTTCGTTGAAAATCTAAAATAAAATTCATTTATTCCCCTACAATTTTAAGCGCTCCAGTCCAGCCAAGTTAAGTGCACCATACAATTTAAGACTTTATAGAATTTAACATGAATTAACGACACTTTTCTGGGGTATGTGGAAGGCAGGGTCGAGACTACGAGGGGCCTCCACATAAATTTGGGAACAGATCCCCCACAATCCTAAATACGACCCTGCCTACAGTATAAATGAGTATTATTTTATACTGGTAGAAGATCTTTCTTAAGCCTACAGTATAAATGAGTATTATTTTATAATGGTAGAAGATATTTCTTTATGCCTACAGTATAAATGAGTATTATTTTATAATGGCAGACTTTAAGATCTTTCTTTAAGCCTACAGTATAAATGATTAAGCTTATTATTTTATAATGATAGAAGATCTTTCTTTAAGCATACAGTATAAATGCGTCTTTTTTTTAATGGTAGAATATCTTTATTTAAGCCTACAGTATAAATGAGTATTATTTTATAATGGCAGAAGATCTTTCTTTAAGCCTACAGTATAAATGAGTATTATTTTATAATGGCAGAAGATCTTCTTTAAGCCTACAGTATAAATGAGTGTTATTTTATTTTCCCTACTAACTGTAAAACCTCAAGGTAATGCCATGTTATTGGGCGCACTATCAAGGACCTTCTAGATATAAGCTTAGAAAAAATGAACACAAATAATACATGTTTTAATGAAAGAGAGAGATAGTTGCAAAGATGCTTGGATATCGAACCTCTAGTTCAAAGGGTCTCAAATGGGATTGTTAATGCTCCTCCCCACACCCCAACCATTGGCGCTGAGGAAATCTTGGTGGTGCTGAGTATCAAGAACTTGCCCATCATGCCGGCAACTATATGGCTGGCCCTGTATAAAATATCAGCAACTATATTGCTGGCCCTGTATAAAATATCAGCAACTATATGGCTGGCCCTGTATAAAATATCAGCAACTATATTGCTGGCCCTGTATAAAATATCAGCAACTATATTGCTGGCCCTGTATAAAATATCAGCAACTATATTGCTGGCCCTGTATAAAATATCAGGCCTTGCTAGACTTATTTTGTTTCTGAATTAATTAAGGATACCGTGAAGAGATGTAAAAATTATCTCATGGTCTTTGTGTCTATAATTTCATGTAACCACTCACCTTTTTCTTTTCATTTCATGCGTTTATTTATTTTTTTTAAAATTTATTCTATGTTCTTCGTATAGGTTTTCCTACACAAACAACTATTAACAGCTAGACAAACAACTATTAACGGCTAGACAAACAACTATTAACAGCTAGACAAACAACTACTAACAGCTAGACAAACAACTATTAACAGCTAGACAAACAACTATTAACAGCTAGACAAACAACTATTAACAGCTAGACAAACAACTATTAACAGCTAGACAAACAACTATTAACAGCTAGACAAACAACTATTAACAGCTAGACAAACAACTATTAACAGCTAGACAAACAACTATTAACAGCTAGACAAACAACTATTAACAGCTAGACAAACAACTATTAACAGCTAGACAAACAACTATTAACAGCTAGACAAACAACTATTAACAGCTAGACAAACAACTATTAACAGCTAGACAAACAACTATTAACAGCTAGACAAACAACTATTAAAAGCTAGTACAGAACATAGGCCTAAAGCTTTTACCTAATTCTATTTCCATATAAAAAATGTGGGCATAACTCAATATAAAAGTAACACTATTACATCATTGTAATACTAAAGGTGGCTCTTAAACAAGAGAAACATTTAACTCCTTAGTTTTGGTAACGAATCGTGAAATATGGGGATTTATCCATGAACTGATGTTAAAACTTATTGTTTTAGTATAACAATAATACATAGTTTTCAAAATAAATAAAAATACGGGGAGATAATTAGATCTGTTAACAGTTACAGTTAGATACTCGCAAAAAGATTTTCGATAGTTAATTCCCCTGTTTAGACAAAATAATATTCTTCTTTTACTTCCCAGAAGTATTCTTGTCAATAAAACAAAACAACATTAGCACAAAAACATATTTTGGAGGGGAAAAATGACAGTTTCAGCCAGTGCCGTTGCTAGGCATTTGGGGGCCCGGGGGGCTTGGCCTCTTTAGGGGCCCCTGCATTTTGACATTCGACATTATGACATAAGAAAAAATAAATAAATACACTCCTTTGGGGGCCCCCCTCAAGTAGGGTTCGGGGGGACTTTCGAATTTGGATCCCCCCTCCCCCTCCATTAGCTGCGCCACTGGTTTCAGCATTGTTCTAAAAAATGAAAAAAAAATGGTTGGAAGAGGTCGAGCAGCAGACATATTACAATGATAAATTTTTCTGTATAGACTGTTTGTTAATTAATAAAACCAATACTGAGAAATATTTACAGTTAACACTCAAAGTAAACTATTGACATTTACAAACACTTCAAGACTGAACATTAAAATGCAAAGTAACAATAACAACCAAAACAAAGCATTCAATTCCAGCAGCAACAGTATCATGAATGATTTTTAGAAAGACATAGAGATTTAAAAAAAAAACTCTTTTCAGTCTGAGCAACAACAATTTATATAAGGTACATTCTCTTTCTATTGCATAAAGTAGGCATAATATACAAGTCATTACAACAATTGAACATCATTGTTAACTTGTATTGCAATATCAGACGTAAGTAACAGAAAAACGTAAGTCTCTTGGGCATTACATGGATCGTTTTTATATTATACATATATATATATATATATATATATATATATATATATATATATATAATAGATATAGATATAGATAGCTACATAGATTGATATAGATATATATAGAGAGAGATATAGATAGATAGATAGATAGATAGGTAGATAGATAAGATAAGATAAGATTGCTTTATTGATCCAAATGAATGGAAAATTGACTTGATTACATAAATTCCGTCTTTCAGCATACCTAAAACAATATTAAAGAACCATTTGTACTCAAACACAATAGACATTCACGCACACTATCATACCATTTATCATACAAGAAAAAAAAGTAGGACTATCATTTAGGAGTCAGCTATTGAGCCAGAGATAGATAGAAAGATATAGATAGATAGATAGATAGTCTACGATAAATAGGATACATTTATTAGCTTGGATAGAAGCGATATAAAAAAAACATTCTAATTATTAAATAAACACACAGACAAATAGAAAGATAGATAGATAGATAGATAGACAGACAGACAGACAGACATAGGCTATATATAGATAAATAGATAGATCGATAGATAAATAGAAAGTTGAATTGATAGATAGGCGTATAAACAGAGAGAGAGAGAGAGTGAGTCATGATGTAATATTAAATAGTTGATGTAATCAAAGCATAAATCACAAGAAAGCAAAGATCACCATTTTGTTTTTTCCCTATGTGGCCCCATATATTACAATAATTACATGACCAGAAAAGTTTAAGTGAAGAAAATCACCGACAAGACGAAGAAATCAATCAATTCCTACAGTTTTTTTTGTCATGTTTTTTTCTTTTCTTTAGCTTGTTTTTTTTTTCTCTCTTGCTTTCAGACTGAATCCATTTTCTCGAGATATGCCCAGTTTTAGCAGCCACAGAATCGATCAACGGCTTCACATAGACAGTGATAAAAATCTTGTGTTGATGTTCGCGTCAGCGAAGGACTTGCACGAAGCCGTGCATATACTCTGAACGTGCATTTAGCTTACCCTTACAAAACACATCACTTAATTTCAGCTTACGTTTATATTGTTTTTGCGGGTAGGCATTTTTCTACCGATATTAAAGTATTCCCAGATAGGAAACTGTTTGTTTTTTAAATTACATAACTTGATTTTCCACGCTAAGAGTTTAGCAGATTTAGCACACATTAAATACACATTTAGAAATCTAATCTAGTCTAGATAAGTTGGAATAAATCTACTCGATACAATCGACAAAAAATATTTATTTTTTCATTCCTTTACTTTTCATCCTTTTAGCCTATTTGTTCATTCTTTACTTATATCCTTTTATTTGTTCATTCTTTTTATCCTTTCATTTGTTCATTCCTTTTCCTTTTATCCTTTTATTTGTTCATTCTTTACTTATATCCTTTTATTTGTTCATTCTTTACTTATATCCTTTTATTTGTTCATTCTTTACTTATATCCTTTTATTTGTTCATTCTTTACTTTTCATCCTTTTATTTGTTCATTCCTTTACTTTTCATCCTTTTATTTGTTCATTCTTTACTTATATCCTTTTATTTGTTCATTCTTTACTTATATCCTTTTATTTGTTCATTCTTTACTTATATCCTTTTATTTGTTCATTCTTTACTTATATCCTTTTATTTGTTCATTCTTTACTTATATCCTTTTATTTGTTCATTCTTTACTTATATCCTTTTATTTGTTCATTCTTTACTTATATCCTTTTATTTGTTCATTCTTTACTTATATCCTTTTATTTGTTCATTCTTTACTTATATCCTTTTATTTGTTCATTCTTTACTTATATCCTTTTATTTGTTCATTCTTTACTTATATCCTTTTATTTGTTCATTCTTTACTTATATCCTTTTATTTGTTCATTCTTTACTTATATCCTTTTATTTGTTCATTCTTTACTTATATCCTTTTATTTGTTCATTCTTTACTTATATCCTTTTATTTGTTCATTCTTTACTTATATCCTTTTATTTGTTCATTCTTTACTTATATCCTTTTATTTGTTCATTCTTTACTTATATCCTTTTATTTGTTCATTCTTTACTTATATCCTTTTATTTGTTCATTTTTTACTTATATCATTTTATTTGTTCATTCTTTACTTTTCATCCTTTTATTTGTTCATTCCTTTACTTTTCATCCTTTTATTTGTTTCATTCTTTACTTATATCCTTTTATTTGTTCATTCTTTACTTATATCCTTTTATTTGTTCATTCTTTACTTATATCCTTTTATTTGTTCATTCTTTACTTATATCCTTTTATTTGTTCATTCTTTACTTATATCCTTTTATTTGTTCATTCTTTACTTTTCATCCTTTTATTTGTTCATTCTTTACTTTTCATCCTTTTATTTGTTCATTCTTTACTTATATCCTTTTATTTGTTCATTCTTTACTTATATCCTTTTATTTGTTCATTCTTTACTTATATCCTTTTATTTGTTCATTCTTTACTTATATCCTTTTATTTGTTCATTCTTTACTTATATCCTTTTATTTGTTCATTCTTTACTTTTCATCCTTTTATTTGTTCATTCCTTTACTTTTCATCCTTTTAGCCTATTTGTTCATTCTTTACTTATATCCTTTTATTTGTTCATTCTTTACTTATATCCTTTTATTTGTTCATTATTTACTTATATCCTTTTATTTGTTCATTCTTTACTTATATCCTTTTATTTGTTCATTCTTTACTTATATCCTTTTATTTGTTCATTCTTTACTTATATCCTTTTATTTGTTCATTCTTTACTTATATCCTTTTATTTGTTCATTCTTTACTTATATCCTTTTATTTGTTCATTCTTTACTTATATCCTTTTATTTGTTCATTCTTTACTTATATCCTTTTATTTGTTCATTCTTTACTTATATCCTTTTATTTGTTCATTCTTTACTTATATCCTTTTATTTGTTCATTCTTTACTTATATCCTTTTATTTGTTCATTCTTTACTTATATCCTTTTATTTGTTCATTCTTTACTTATATCCTTTTATTTGTTCATTCTTTACTTATATCCTTTTATTTGTTCATTCTTTACTTATATCCTTTTATTTGTTCATTCTTTACTTATATCCTTTTATTTGTTCATTCTTTACTTATATCCTTTTATTTGTTCATTCTTTACTTATATCCTTTTATTTGTTCATTCTTTACTTATATCCTTTTATTTGTTCATTCTTTACTTATATCCTTTTATTTGTTCATTCTTTACTTATATCCTTTTATTTGTTCATTCTTTACTTATATCCTTTTATTTGTTCATTCTTTACTTATATCCTTTTATTTGTTCATTCTTTACTTATATCCTTTTATTTGTTCATTCTTTACTTATATCCTTTTATTTGTTCATTTTTTACTTATATCCTTTTATTTGTTTATTCTTTACTTTCTTCCTTTTATTTGTTCATTCTTTACTTTTTATCCTTTTAGCCTATTTGTTCATTCCTTTACTTTTATCCGTTTATTTATTCATTCCTTTACTTTTCATTCTTTTATTTGTTCATTCCTTTACTTTTCATTCTTTTATTTGTTCATTCTTAAATTTTTATCTTTTTAGTCTATTTGTTCATTCCTTTTTTTATTCTTTTATTTGTTCATTCTTTTACTTTTTATCCTTTTATTTGTTCCTTCCTTTTTTTTTTATCCTTTTTTTTATTCATTCATACACTTTTTATTCTGTTATTTATTCATTCCTTTATTATTTATCCTTTCATTTGTTCATTAAAATAACAACATGAATTAATAATCAAAGACATAATATAAATATATACATTGAAGGTTTCACATACTGACACATACACTCTCATTCATCCAAGATTGAGTACCATCTCGGCAGCATTTACTTAGTAATCTCTGAATTGGGAAATAATAGAATGTAGTGAAGGTTGAGGAAAAGTGTAGAGAGTTACAGTGGCGTGAGATAGAGATGTTTTATGGCGTCAGACTACTCTTCTGCTTTCTATCCTAAACTTGCGCTAATCCATGATCTTACGTTTCACTATCTATCTATCTACGTGCTAATGAGTCATGGTTGCGTCCAGAACCGTGACACATTCCTTTACTTTTTATCCTTTTATTTGTTCATTCCTTTACTTTTCATCCTTTTATTTGTTCATTCCTTTACTTTTCATCCTTTTATTTGTTCATTCCTTTACTTTTCATCCTTTTATTTGTTCATTTATTTATGTTTTATCCTTTTATTTATTTATTACTTTACTTTTTGTCCTTTGATTTGTTCATTCCTTTACTTTTCATCCTTTTATTTGTTCATTTATTTATGTTTTATCCTTTTATTTATTTATTACTTTACTTTTTGTCCTTTGATTTGTTCATTCTTTAACTTTCTATACTTTTGTTTGTTCATTCTTTAACTTTCTATACTTTTATTTGTTCATTCTTTAACTTTCTATACTTTTGTGTGATTATTCTTTAACTTTCTATACTTTTATTTATGCATTCTTTAACTTTCTATACTTTTGTGTGTTCATTCTTTAACTTTCTATACTTTTATTTGCTCATTCTTTAACTTTCTATACTTTTGTTGTGATTATTCTTTAACTTTCTATACTTTTATTTGTTCATTCTTTAACTTTCTATACTTTTATTTGTTCATTCTTTAACTTTCTATACTTTTGTTGTGATTATTCTTTAACTTTCTATACTTTTGTGTGTTCATTCTTTAACTTTCTATACTTTTATTTGTTCATTCTTTAACTTTCTATACTTTTGTTGTGATTATTCTTTAACTTTCTATACTTTTATTTGTTCATTCTTTAACTTTCTATACTTTTGTTGTGATTATTCTTTAACTTTCTATACTTTTATTTGTTCATTCTTTAACTTTCTATACTTTTATTTGTTCATTCTTTAACTTTCTATAATTTTGTTTGTTCATTCTTTAACTTTCAAAACTTTTATTTGTTCATTCTTTAACTTTCTATACTTTTGTTTGATCATTCTTTGAGTTTCTATACTTTTATTTGTTCATTCTTTAACTTTCTATACTTTTGTTTGTTCATTCTTTGAGTTTCTATACTTTTATTTGTTCATTCTTTAACTTTCTATACTTTTGTTTGTTCATTCTTTAACTTTCAAAACTTTTATTTGTTCATTCTTTAACTTTCTATACTTTTGTTTGATCATTCTTTGAGTTTCTATACTTTTATTTGTTCATTCTTTAACTTTCTATACTTTTTTTTGTTCATTCTTTAACTTTCTATACTTTTATTTGTTCATTCTTTAACTTTCTATACTTTTATTTGTTCATTTTTTTTTACTTTCTATACTTTTATTTGCCATCTTGACATATTTTTCTCCTTCTTTTTACTCCCTCATCACTTCCCATCTTGACATCCTTTTCTCCTTTTTTTTTACTCCCTCATCTATTCTCATCTTGACATCCTTTTCTCCTTCTGTTTACTCCTTCATCACTTCCCATCTTGACATCCTTTTCTCCTCCTTTTTACTCCCTCATCACTTCCCATCTTGACATCTTTTTCTCCTCCTTTTTACTCCCTGATAACTTCCCATCTTGACATCTTTTTCTCCTCCTTTTTACTCCCTCATCACTTCTCATCTTGACATCCTTTTCTCCTCCTTTTTACTCCCTCATCACTTCCCATCTTGACATCCTTTTCTCCTCCTTTTTACTCCTTCATCACTTTCCATCTTGACATCTTTTTCTCCTCCTTTTTACTCCCTGATCACTTCCCATCTTGACATCTTTTTCTCCTCCTTTTTACTCCCTCATCACTTCCCATCTTGACATCTTTTTTCCTCCTTTTTACTCCCTCATCACTTTTCATCTTGACATCCTTTTCTCCTTTTTTTACTCCCTCATCTATTCTCATCTTAACATCCTTTTCTCCTCCTTTTTACTCCTTCATCACTTCCCATCTTGACATCTTTTTCTCCTCCTTTTTACTCCCTCATCACTTCCCATCTTGACATCTTTACTTCCTTCTTTTTACTCCCTCATCACTTTCCATCTTGACATCTTTTTCTCCTCCTTTTTACTACCTCATCACTTTCCATCCTGACATCATTTTTCCCCCTTTTTACTCCCTCATCACTTCTCATCTTGACATCCTTTTCTCCTTTTTTTTTTACTCCCTCATCACTTCCCATCTTGACATCCTTTTCTCCTTTTTTTTTACTCCCTCATCACTTCTCATCTTGACATCCTTTTCTCCTTTTTTTTTACTCCCTCATCACTTCTCATCTTGACATCCTTTTCTCCTTTTTTTTTACTCCCTCATCACTTCTCATCTTGACATCCTTTTCTCCTCCTTTTTACTCCCTCATCACTTCCCATCTTGACTTCTTTTTCTCCTCCTTTTTACTCCCTCATCACTTCCCATCTTGACATCTTTTTCTCCTCTTTTTTACTCCCTCATCACTTCCCATCTTGACATCTTTTTCTCCTCCTTTTTACTCCCTTATCACTTCCCATCTTGACATCTTTTTCTCCTCCTTTTTAATCCCTCATCACTTCCCATCTTGACATCTTTTTCTCCTCCTTTTTACTCCCTCACCACTTCCCATCTTGACATCTTTACTTCCTTCTTTTTACTCCCTCATCACTTTCCATCTTGACATCTTTTTCTCCTCCTTTTTACTACCTCATCACTTTCCATCCTGACATCATTTTTCCCCCTTTTTACTCCCTCATCACTTCTCATCTTGACATCCTTTTCTCCTTTTTTTTTTACTCCCTCATCACTTCCCATCTTGACATCCTTTTCTCCTTTTTTTTTACTCCCTCATCACTTCTCATCTTGACATCCTTTTCTCCTCTTTTTTTACTCCCTCATCACTTCTCATCTTGACATCCTTTTCTCCTTTTTTTTTACTCCCTCATCACTTCTCATCTTGACATCCTTTTCTCCTCCTTTTTACTCCCTCATCACTTCCCATCTTGACATCTTTTTCTCCTCCTTTTTACTCCCTCATCACTTCCCATCTTGACATCTTTTTCTCCTCTTTTTTACTCCCTCATCACTTCCCATCTTGACATCTTTTCTCCTCCTTTTTACTCCCTTATCACTTCCCATCTTGACATCTTTTTCTCCTCCTTTTTAATCCCTCATCACTTCCCATCTTGACATCTTTTTCTCCTCCTTTTTACTCCCTCACCACTTCCCATCTTGACATCTTTTTTCCTCCTTTTTACTCCCTGATCACTTCCCATCTTGACATCTTTTTCTCCTCCTTTTTAATCCCTCATCACTTCCCATCTTGACATCTTTTTCTCCTCCTTTTTACTCCCTCACCACTTCCCATCTTGACATCTTTTTCTCCTCCTTTTTACTCCCTCACCACTTCTCATCTTGACATCCTTTTCTCCTTTTTTTGTACTCCCTCATCTTTTCTCATCTTGACATCCTTTTCTCCTCCTTTTTACTCCTTCATCACTTCCCATCTTGACATCCTTTTCTCCTCCTTTTTACTCCCTCATCACTTTCCATCTTGACATCTTTTTCTCATCCTTTTTACTCCCTCATCACTTCCCATCTTGACATCTTTACTTCCTTCTTTTTACTCCCTCATCACTTTCCATCTTGACATCCTTTTCTCCTCCTTTTTACTCCCTCATCACTTCCCATCTTGACATCTTTTTCTCCTCCTTTTTACTCCCTCATCACTTTCCATCTTGACATCCTTTTCTCCTCCTTTTTACTCCCTCATCACTTCCCATCTTGACATCTTTTTCTCCTCCTTTTTACTCCCTGATCACTTCCCATCTTGACATCTTTTTCTCCTCCTTTTTACTCCCTCATCACTTCCCATCTTGACATCTTTTTCTCCTCCTTTTTACTCCCTCACCACTTCCCATCTTGACATCTTTTTTCCTCCTTTTTACTCCCTCATCACTTCTCATCTTGACATCCTTTTCTCCTTTTTTTTTTACTCCCTCATCTATTCTCATCTTGACATCCTTTTCTCCTTCTTTTTACTCCTTCATCACTTTCCATCTTGACATCCTTTTCTCCTCCTTTTTACTCCCTCATCACTTCCCATCTTGACATCTTTTTCTCCTCCTTTTTACTCCCTGATCACTTCCCATCTTGACATCTTTTTCTCCTCCTTTTTAATCCCTCATCACTTCCCATCTTGACATCTTTTTCTCCTCCTTTTTACTCCCTCATCACTTCCCATCTTGACATCTTTTTTCCTCCTTTTTACTCCCTCATCACTTCTCATCTTGACATCCTTTTCTCCTTCTTTTTGCTCCTTCATCACTTCCCATCTTGACATCCTTTTCTCCTCCTTTTTACTCCCTCATCACTTCCCATCTTGACATCCTTTTCTCCTCCTTTTTACTCCCTCATCACTTCCCATCTTGACATCTTTTTCTCATCCTTTTTACTCCCTCATCACTTCCCATCTTGACATCCTTTTCTCCTCCTTTTTACTCCCTCATCACTTCCCATCTTGACATCCTTTTTTCCTCCTTTTTACTCCCTCATCACTTCCCATCTTGACATCTTTTTCTCATCCTTTTTACTCCCTCATCACTTCCCATCTTGACATCCCTTTCTCCTCCTTTTTACTCCCTCATCACTTCCCATCTTGACATCCTTTTCTCCTCCTTTTTACTCCCTCATCACTTCCCATCTTGACATCCTTTTCTCCTCCTTTTTACTCCCTCATCACTTCCCATCTTGACATCTTTTTCTCCTCCTTTTTACTCCCTCATCACTTCCCATCTTGACATCTTTTTCTCCTCCTTTTTACTCCCTGATCACTTCCCATCTTGACATCTTTTTCTCCTTCTTTTTACTCCCTCATCACTTCTCATCTTGACATCTTTTTCTCCTCCTTTTTACTCCCTCATCAATTTCCATCTTGACATCTTTTTCTCCTCCTTTTTACTCCCTGATCACTTCTCATCTTGACATCTTTTTCTCCTCCCTTTTAATCCCTCATCACTTCCCATCTTGACATCTTTTTCTCCTCCTTTTTACTCCCTCATCACTTCCCATCTTGACATCTTTTTTCCTCCTTTTTACTCCCTCATCACTTCTCATCTTGACATCCTTTTCTCCTTCTTTTTGCTCCTTCATCACTTCCCATCTTGACATCCTTTTCTCCTCCTTTTTACTCCCTCATCACTTCCCATCTTGACATCTTTTTCTCCTCCTTTTTACTCCCTGATCACTTCCCATCTTGACATCTTTTTCTCCTCCTTTTTACTCCCTGATCACTTCCCATCTTGACATCTTTTTCTCCTCCTTTTTACTACCTCATCACTTTCCATCTTGACATCTTTTTCTCCTCCTTTTTACTCCCTGATCACTTCCCATCTTGACATCTTTTTCTCCTCCTTTTTAATCCCTTATCACTTCCCATCTTGACATCTTTTTCTTCTCCTTTTTACTCCCTCATCACTTCCCATCTTGACATCATTTTTCCCCCTTTTTACTCCCTCATCACTTCTCATCTTGACATCCTTTTCTCCCTTTTTTTTACTCCCTCATCTATTCTCATCTTGACATCCTTTTCTCCTCCTTTTTACTCCCTCATCACTTCCCATCTTGACATCCTTTTCTCCTCCTTTTTACTCCTTCATCACTTCCCATCTTGACATCCTTTTCTCCTCCTTTTTACTCCCTCATCACTTCCCATCTTGACATCCTTTTCTCCTCCTTTTTACTCCCTCATCACTTCCCATCTTGACATCCTTTTCTCCTCCTTTTTACTCCCTCATCACTTCCCATCTTGACATCTTTTTCTCCTCCATTTTACTCCCTCATCACTTCCCATCTTGACATCCTTTTCTCCTCCTTTTTACTCCCTCATCACTTCCCATCTTGACATCTTTTTCTCCTCCATTTTACTCCCTCATCACTTCCCATCTTGACATCCTTTTCTCCTCCTTTTTACTCCCTCATCACTTCCCATCTTGACATCTTTTTCTCCTCCTATTTACTCCCTCATCACTTCCCATCTTGACATCTTTTTCTCCTCCTTTTTACTCCCTCATCACTTCCCATCTTGACATCTTTTTCTCCTCCTTTTTACTCCCTCATCACTTCCCATCTTGACATCCTTTTCTCCTCCTTTTTACTCCCTCATCACTTTCCATCTTGACATCCTTTTCTCCTCCTTTTTACTCCCTCATCACTTCTTATCTTGACATCTTTTTCTCCTCCTTTTTACTCCCTCATCACTTCCCATCTTGACATCCTTTTCTCCTCCTTTTTACTCCCTCATCACTTCCCATCTTGACATCTTTTTCTCCTCCATTTTACTCCCTCATCACTTCCCATCTTGACATCCTTTTCTCCTCCTTTTTACTCCCTCATCACTTCCCATCTTGACATCTTTTTCTCCTCCATTTTACTCCCTCATCACTTCCCATCTTGACATCCTTTTCTCCTCCTTTTTACTCCCTCATCACTTCCCATCTTGACATCCTTTTCTCCTCCTTTTTACTCCCTCATCACTTCCCATCTTGACATCTTTTTCTCCTCCATTTTACTCCCTCATCACTTCCCATCTTGACATCCTTTTCTCCTCCTTTTTACTCCCTCATCACTTCCCATCTTGACATCTTTTTCTCCTCCATTTTACTCCCTCATCACTTCTCATCTTGACATCCTTTTCTCCTTTTTTTTTACTCCCTCATCACTTCCCATCTTGACATCCTTTTCTCCTTTTTTTTTACTCCCTCATCACTTCTCATCTTGACATCCTTTTCTCCTTTTTTTTTACTCCCTCATCACTTCTCATCTTGACATCCTTTTCTCCTTTTTTTTTACTCCCTCATCACTTCTCATCTTGACATCCTTTTCTCCTCCTTTTTACTCCCTCATAACTTTCCATCTTGACATCTTTTTCTCCTCCTTTTTACTCCCTCATCACTTCCCATCTTGACATCTTTTTCTCCTCTTTTTTACTCCCTCATCACTTCCCATCTTGACATCTTTTTCTCCTCCTTTTTACTCCCTGATCACTTCCCATCTTGACATCTTTTTCTCCTCCTTTTTAATCCCTCATCACTTCCCATCTTGACATCTTTTTCTCCTCCTTTTTACTCCCTCACCACTTCCCATCTTGACATCTTTTTTCCTCCTTTTTACTCCCTGATCACTTCCCATCTTGACATCTTTTTCTCCTCCTTTTTAATCCCTCATCACTTCCCATCTTGAAATCTTTTTCTCCTCCTTTTTACTCCCTCACCACTTCCCATCTTGACATCTTTTTCTCCTCCTTTTTACTCCCTCACCACTTCTCATCTTGACATCCTTTTCTCCTTTTTTTGTACTCCCTCATCTTTTCTCATCTTGACATCCTTTTCTCCTCCTTTTTACTCCTTCATCACTTCCCATCTTGACATCCTTTTCTCCTCCTTTTTACTCCCTCATCACTTTCCATCTTGACATCTTTTTCTCATCCTTTTTACTCCCTCATCACTTCCCATCTTGACATCTTTACTTCCTTCTTTTTACTCCCTCATCACTTTCCATCTTGACATCCTTTTCTCCTCCTTTTTACTCCCTCATCACTTCCCATCTTGACATCTTTTTCTCCTCCTTTTTACTCCCTCATCACTTTCCATCTTGACATCCTTTTCTCCTCCTTTTTACTCCCTCATCACTTCCCATCTTGACATCTTTTTCTCCTCCTTTTTACTCCCTGATCACTTCCCATCTTGACATCTTTTTCTCCTCCTTTTTAATCCCTCATCACTTCCCATCTTGACATCCTTTTTTCCTCCTTTTTACTCCCTCATCACTTCCCATCTTGACATCTTTTTCTCCTCCTTTTTACTCCCTCATCACTTCCCATCTTGACCGCTCTTTCTCCTCCTTTTTACTCCCTCATCACTTCCCATCTTGACATCCTTTTCTCCTCCTTTTTACTCCCTCATCACTTCCCATCTTGACATCCTTTTCTCCTCCTTTTTACTCCCTCATCACTTCCCATCTTGACATCTTTTTCTCCTCCTTTTTACTCCCTCATCACTTCCCATCTTGACATCTTTTTCTCCTCCTTTTTACTCCCTGATCACTTCCCATCTTGACATCTTTTTCTCCTCCTTTTTACTCCCTCATCACTTTTCATCTTGACATCTTTTTCTCCTCCTTTTTACTCCCTCATCAATTTCCATCTTGACATCTTTTTCTCCTCCTTTTTACTCCCTGATCACTTCTCATCTTGACATCTTTTTCTCCTCCCTTTTAATCCCTCATCACTTCCCATCTTGACATCTTTTTCTCCTCCTTTTTACTCCCTCATCACTTCCCATCTTGACATCTTTTTTCCTCCTTTTTACTCCCTCATCACTTCTCATCTTGACATCCTTTTCTCCTTCTTTTTGCTCCTTCATCACTTCCCATCTTGACATCCTTTTCTCCTCCTTTTTACTCCCTCATCACTTCCCATCTTGACATCTTTTTCTCCTCCTTTTTACTCCCTGATCACTTCCCATCTTGACATCTTTTTCTCCTCCTTTTTACTCCCTGATCACTTCCCATCTTGACATCTTTTTCTCCTCCTTTTTACTACCTCATCACTTTCCATCTTGACATCTTTTTCTCCTCCTTTTTACTCCCTGATCACTTCCCATCTTGACATCTTTTTCTCCTCCTTTTTAATCCCTCATCACTTCCCATCTTGACATCTTTTTCTTCTCCTTTTTACTCCCTCATCACTTCCCATCTTGACATCATTTTTCCCCCTTTTTACTCCCTCATCACTTCTCATCTTGACATCCTTTTCTCCCTTTTTTTTACTCCCTCATCTATTCTCATCTTGACATCCTTTTCTCCTCCTTTTTACTCCTTCATCACTTCCCATCTTGACATCCTTTTCTCCTCCTTTTTACTCCCTCATCACTTCCTATCTTGACATCCTTTTCTCCTTTTTTTTACTCCCTCATCTATTCTCATCTTGACATCCTTTTCTCCTCCTTTTTACTCCTTCATCACTTCCCATCTTGACATCCTTTTCTCCTCCTTTTTACTCCTTCATCACTTCCCATCTTGACATCCTTTTCTCCTCCTTTTTACTCCCTCATCACTTCCCATCTTGACATCCTTTTCTCCTCCTTTTTACTCCTTCATCACTTCCCATCTTGACATCCTTTTCTCCTCCTTTTTACTCCCTCATCACTTCCCATCTTGACATCCTTTTCTCCTCCTTTTTACTCCCTCATCACTTCCCATCTTGACATCCTTTTCTCCTCCTTTTTACTCCCTCATCACTTCCCATCTTGACATCTTTTTCTCCTCCATTTTACTCCCTCATCACTTCCCATCTTGACATCCTTTTCTCCTCCTTTTTACTCCCTCATCACTTCCCATCTTGACATCTTTTTCTCCTCCATTTTACTCCCTCATCACTTCCCATCTTGACATCCTTTTCTCCTCCTTTTTACTCCCTCATCACTTCCCATCTTGACATCTTTTTCTCCTCCTATTTACTCCCTCATCACTTCCCATCTTGACATCTTTTTCTCCTCCTTTTTACTCCCTCATCACTTCCCATCTTGACATCTTTTTCTCCTCCTTTTTACTCCCTCATCACTTCCCATCTTGACATCCTATTCTCCTCCTATTAACTCCCTCATCACTTCTTATCTTGACATCTTTTTCTCCTCCATTTTACTCCCTCATCACTTCCCATCTTGACATCCTTTTCTCCTTTTTTTTTACTCCCTCATCACTTCTCATCTTGACATCCTTTTCTCCTTCTTTTTACTCCCTCATCACTTCCCATCTTGACATCTTTTTCTCCTCCTTTTTACTCCCTCATCACTTCCCATCTTGACATCTTTTTCTCCTCCTTTTTACTCCCTCATCACTTCCCATCTTGACATCCTTTTCTCCTCCTTTTTACTCCCTCATCACTTCCCATCTTGACATCCTTTTCTCCTCCTTTTTACTCCCTCATCACTTCCCATCTTGACATCTTTTTCTCCTCCATTTTACTTCCTCATCACTTCCCATCTTGACATCCTTTTCTCCTCCTTTTTACTCCCTCATCACTTCCCATCTTGACATCTTTTTCTCCTCCATTTTACTCCTCATCACTTCCCATCTTGACATCCTTTTCTCCTCCTTTTTACTCCCTCATCACTTCTTATCTTGACATCTTTTTCTCCTCCATTTTACTCCCTCATCACTTCCCATCTTGACATCCTTTTCTCCTTTTTTTTTACTCCCTCATCACTTCTCATATTGACATCCTTTTCTCCTCCTTTTTACTCCCTCATCACTTCCCATCTTGACATCTTTTTCTCCTCCTTTTTACTCCCTCATCACTTCCCATCTTGACATCTTTTTCTCCTCCTTTTTACTCCCTCATCACTTCCCATCTTGACATCCTTTTCTCCTCCTTTTTACTCCCTCATCACTTCCCATCTTGACATCCTTTTCTCCTCCTTTTTACTCCCTCATCACTTCCCATCTTGACATCTTTTTCTCCTCCATTTTACTCCCTCATCACTTCCCATCTTGACATCCTTTTCTCCTCCTTTTTACTCCCTCATCACTTCCCATCTTGACATCTTTTTCTCCTCCATTTTACTCCCTCATCACTTCCCATCTTGACATCCTTTTCTCCTCCTTTTTACTCCCTCATCACTTCCCATCTTGACATCCTTTTCTCCTCCTTTTTACTCCCTCATCACTTCCCATCTTGACATCTTTTTCTCCTCCATTTTACTCCCTCATCACTTCCCATCTTGACATCCTTTTCTCCTCCTTTTTACTCCCTCATCACTTCCCATCTTGACATCTTTTTCTCCTCCATTTTACTCCCTCATCACTTCTCATCTTGACATCCTTTTCTCCTTTTTTTTTACTCCCTCATCACTTCCCATCTTGACATCCTTTTCTCCTTTTTTTTTACTCCCTCATCACTTCTCATCTTGACATCCTTTTCTCCTTTTTTTTTACTCCCTCATCACTTCTCATCTTGACATCCTTTTCTCCTTTTTTTTTACTCCCTCATCACTTCTCATCTTGACATCCTTTTCTCCTCCTTTTTACTCCCTCATAACTTTCCATCTTGACATCTTTTTCTCCTCCTTTTTACTCCCTCATCACTTCCCATCTTGACATCTTTTTCTCCTCTTTTTTACTCCCTCATCACTTCCCATCTTGACATCTTTTTCTCCTCCTTTTTACTCCCTGATCACTTCCCATCTTGACATCTTTTTCTCCTCCTTTTTAATCCCTCATCACTTCCCATCTTGACATCTTTTTCTCCTCCTTTTTACTCCCTCACCACTTCCCATCTTGACATCTTTTTTCCTCCTTTTTACTCCCTGATCACTTCCCATCTTGACATCTTTTTCTCCTCCTTTTTAATCCCTCATCACTTCCCATCTTGAAATCTTTTTCTCCTCCTTTTTACTCCCTCACCACTTTCCATCTTGACATCTTTTTCTCCTCCTTTTTACTCCCTCACCACTTCTCATCTTGACATCCTTTTCTCCTTTTTTTGTACTCCCTCATCTTTTCTCATCTTGACATCCTTTTCTCCTCCTTTTTACTCCTTCATCACTTCCCATCTTGACATCCTTTTCTCCTCCTTTTTACTCCCTCATCACTTTCCATCTTGACATCTTTTTCTCATCCTTTTTACTCCCTCATCACTTCCCATCTTGACATCTTTACTTCCTTCTTTTTACTCCCTCATCACTTTCCATCTTGACATCCTTTTCTCCTCCTTTTTACTCCCTCATCACTTCCCATCTTGACATCTTTTTCTCCTCCTTTTTACTCCCTCATCACTTTCCATCTTGACATCCTTTTCTCCTCCTTTTTACTCCCTCATCACTTCCCATCTTGACATCTTTTTCTCCTCCTTTTTACTCCCTGATCACTTCCCATCTTGACATCTTTTTCTCCTCCTTTTTAATCCCTCATCACTTCCCATCTTGACATCCTTTTTTCCTCCTTTTTACTCCCTCATCACTTCCCATCTTGACATCTTTTTCTCCTCCTTTTTACTCCCTCATCACTTCCCATCTTGACATCCCTTTCTCCTCCTTTTTACTCCCTCATCACTTCCCATCTTGACATCCTTTTCTCCTCCTTTTTACTCCCTCATCACTTCCCATCTTGACATCCTTTTCTCCTCCTTTTTACTCCCTCATCACTTCCCATCTTGACATCTTTTTCTCCTCCTTTTTACTCCCTCATCACTTCCCATCTTGACATCTTTTTCTCCTCCTTTTTACTCCCTGATCACTTCCCATCTTGACATCTTTTTCTCCTCCTTTTTACTCCCTCATCACTTCCCATCTTGACATCTTTTTCTCCTCCTATTTACTCCTTCATCACTTCCCATCTTGACATCCTTTTCTCCTCCTTTTTACTCCCTCATCACTTCCCATCTTGACATCTTTTTCTCCTCCTTTTTACTCCCTGATCACTTCCCATCTTGACATCTTTTTCTCCTCCTTTTTACTCCCTGATCACTTCCCATCTTGACATCTTTTTCTCCTCCTTTTTACTACCTCATCACTTTCCATCTTGACATCTTTTTCTCCTCCTTTTTACTCCCTGATCACTTCCCATCTTGACATCTTTTTCTCCTCCTTTTTAATCCCTCATCACTTCCCATCTTGACATCTTTTTCTTCTCCTTTTTACTCCCTCATCACTTCCCATCTTGACATCATTTTTCCCCCTTTTTACTCCCTCATCACTTCTCATCTTGACATCCTTTTCTCCCTTTTTTTTACTCCCTCATCTATTCTCATCTTGACATCCTTTTCTCCTCCTTTTTACTCCTTCATCACTTCCCATCTTGACATCCTTTTCTCCTCCTTTTTACTCCCTCATCACTTCCCATCTTGACATCCTTTTCTCCTTTTTTTTTACTCCCTCATCTATTCTCATCTTGACATCCTTTTCTCCTCCTTTTTACTCCTTCATCACTTCCCATCTTGACATCCTTTTCTCCTCCTTTTTACTCCTTCATCACTTCCCATCTTGACATCCTTTTCTCCTCCTTTTTACTCCCTCATCACTTCCCATCTTGACATCCTTTTCTCCTCCTTTTTACTCCTTCATCACTTCCCATCTTGACATCCTTTTCTCCTCCTTTTTACTCCCTCATCACTTCCCATCTTGACATCCTTTTCTCCTCCTTTTTACTCCCTCATCACTTCCCATCTTGACATCCTTTTCTCCTCCTTTTTACTCCCTCATCACTTCCCATCTTGACATCTTTTTCTCCTCCATTTTACTCCCTCATCACTTCCCATCTTGACATCCTTTTCTCCTCCTTTTTACTCCCTCATCACTTCCCATCTTGACATCTTTTTCTCCTCCATTTTACTCCCTCATCACTTCCCATCTTGACATCCTTTTCTCCTCCTTTTTACTCCCTCATCACTTCCCATCTTGACATCTTTTTCTCCTCCTATTTACTCCCTCATCACTTCCCATCTTGACATCTTTTTCTCCTCCTTTTTACTCCCTCATCACTTCCCATCTTGACATCTTTTTCTCCTCCTTTTTACTCCCTCATCACTTCCCATCTTGACATCCTATTCTCCTCCTATTAACTCCCTCATCACTTCTTATCTTGACATCTTTTTCTCCTCCATTTTACTCCCTCATCACTTCCCATCTTGACATCCTTTTCTCCTTTTTTTTTACTCCCTCATCACTTCTCATCTTGACATCCTTTTCTCCTCCTTTTTACTCCCTCATCACTTCCCATCTTGACATCTTTTTCTCCTCCTTTTTACTCCCTCATCACTTCCCATCTTGACATCTTTTTCTCCTCCTTTTTACTCCCTCATCACTTCCCATCTTGACATCCTTTTCTCCTCCTTTTTACTCCCTCATCACTTCCCATCTTGACATCCTTTTCTCCTCCTTTTTACTCCCTCATCACTTCCCATCTTGACATCTTTTTCTCCTCCATTTTACTTCCTCATCACTTCCCATCTTGACATCCTTTTCTCCTCCTTTTTACTCCCTCATCACTTCCCATCTTGACATCTTTTTCTCCTCCATTTTACTCCTCATCACTTCCCATCTTGACATCCTTTTCTCCTCCTTTTTACTCCCTCATCACTTCCCATCTTGACATCTTTTTCTCCTCCTATTTACTCCCTCATCACTTCCCATCTTGACATCTTTTTCTCCTCCTTTTTACTCCCTCATCACTTCCCATCTTGACATCTTTTTCTCCTCTTTTTTACTCCCTCATCACTTCCCATCTTGACATCCTTTTCTCCTCCTATTTACTCCCTCATCACTTCCCATCTTGACATCTTTTTCTCCTCCATTTTACTCCCTCATCACTTCCCATCTTGACATCCTTTTCTCCTCCTATTTACTCCCTCATCACTTCTCATCTTGACATCCTTTTGTCCTTTTTTTTACTCCCTCATCACTTCTCATCTTGACATCCTTTTCTCCTCCTTTTTACTCCCTCATCACTTCTCATCTTGACATCCTTTTCTCCTTTTTTTTTACTCCCTCATCTATTCTCATCTTGACATCCTTTTCTCCTCCTTTTTACTCCTTCATCACTTCCCATCTTGACATCCTTTTCTCCTCCTTTTTACTCCCTCATCACTTCCCATCTTGACATCCTTTTCTCCTTTTTTTTTACTCCCTCATCTATTCTCATCTTGACATCCTTTTCTCCTCCTTTTTACTCCTTCATCACTTCCCATCTTGACATCCTTTTCTCCTCCTTTTTACTCCTTCATCACTTCCCATCTTGACATCCTTTTCTCCTCCTTTTTACTCCCTCATCACTTCCCATCTTGACATCCTTTTCTCCTCCTTTTTACTCCTTCATCACTTCCCATCTTGACATCCTTTTCTCCTCCTTTTTACTCCCTCATCATTTCCCATCTTGACATCCTTTTCTCCTCCTTTTTACTCCCTCATCACTTCCCATCTTGACATCCTTTTCTCCTCCTTTTTACTCCCTCATCACTTCCCATCTTGACATCTTTTTCTCCTCCTTTTTACTCCCTCATCACTTCCCATCTTGACATCCTTTTCTCCTCCTTTTTACTCCCTCATCACTTCCCATCTTGACATCTTTTTCTCCTCCATTTTACTTCCTCATCACTTCCCATCTTGACATCCTTTTCTCCTCCTTTTTACTCCCTCATCACTTCCCATCTTGACATCTTTTTCTCCTCCTATTTACTCCCTCATTTCTTCCCATCTTGACATCTTTTGTCCTCCTTTTTACTCCCTCATCACTTCTCATCTTGACATCCTTTTCTCCTCCTTTTTACTCCCTCATCACTTCCCATCTTGACATCTTTTTCTCCTCCTTTTTACTCCCTCATCACTTCCCATCTTGACATCTTTTTCTCCTCCTTTTTACTCCCTCATCACTTCCCATCTTGATATCCTTTTCTCCTCCTTTTTACTCCCTCATCACTTCCCATCTTGACATCCTTTTCTCCTCCTTTTTACTCCCTCATCACTTCCCATCTTGACATCTTTTTCTCCTCCATTTTACTCCCTCATCACTTCCCATCTTGACATCCTTTTCTCCTCCTTTTTACTCCCTCATCACTTCCCATCTTGACATCTTTTTCTCCTCCATTTTACTCCCTCATCACTTCCCATCTTGACATCCTTTTCTCCTCCTTTTTACTCCCTCATCACTTCCCATCTTGACATCTTTTTCTCCTCCTATTTACTCCCTCATCACTTCCCATCTTGACATCTTTTTCTCCTCCTTTTTACTCCCTCATCACTTCCCATCTTGACATCTTTTTCTCCTCCTTTTTACTCCCTCATCACTTCCCATCTTGACATCCTTTTCTCCTCCTTTTTACTCCCTCATCACTTCCCATCTTGACATCTTTTTCTCCTCCTTTTTACTCCCTCATCACTTCCCATCTTGACATCTTTTTCTCCTCCTTTTTACTCCCTCATCACTTCCCATCTTGACATCTTTTTCTCCTCCTTTTTACTCCCTCATCACTTCCCATCTTGACATCTTTTTTCCTCCTTTTTACTCCCTCATCACTTTTCATCTTGACATCCTTTTCTCCTTTTTTTACTCCCTCATCTATTCTCATCTTAACATCCTTTTCTCCTCCTTTTTACTCCTTCATCACTTCCCATCTTGACATCATTTTCTCCTCCTTTTTACTCCCTCATCACTTCCCATCTTGACATCTTTTTCTCCTCCTTTTTACTCCCTCATCACTTACCATCTTGACATCTTTACTTCCTTCTTTTTACTCCCTCATCACTTTCCATCTTGACATCTTTTTCTCCTCCTTTTTACTCCCTCATCACTTCCCATCTTGACATCTTTTTCTCCTCCTTTTTACTCCCTGATCACTTCCCATCTTGACATCTTTTTCTCCTCCTTTTTACTCCCTCATCACTTCCCATCTTGACATCTTTTTCTCCTCCTTTTTACTCCCTGATCACTTCCCATCTTGACATCTTTTTCTCCTCCTTTTTAATCCCTCATCACTTCCCATCTTGACATCTTTTTCTCCTCCTTTTTTCTCCCTCACCACTTCCCATCTTGACATCTTTTTTCCTTCTTTTTACTCCCTGATCACTTCCCATCTTGACATCTTTTTCTCCTCCTTTTTAATACCTCATCACTTCCCATCTTGACATCTTTTTCTCCTCCTTTTTACTCCCTCACCACTTCCCATCTTGACATCTTTTTCTCCTCCTTTTTACTCCCTCACCACTTCTCATCTTGACATCCTTTTCTCCTTTTTTTGTACTCCCTCATCTTTTCTCATCTTGACATCCTTTTCTCCTCCTTTTTACTCCTTCATCACTTCTTATCTTGACATCCTTTTCTCCTCCATTTTACTCCCTCATCACTTCCCATCTTGACATCCTTTTCTCCTCCTTTTTACTCCCTCATCACTTCCCATCTTGACATCTTTTTCTCCTCCTATTTACTCCCTCATCACTTCCCATCTTGACATCTTTTTCTCCTCCTTTTTACTCCCTCATCACTTCCCATCTTGACATCTTTTTCTCCTCCTTTTTACTCCCTCATCACTTCCCATCTTGACATCCTTTTCTCCTCCTATTTACTCCCTCATCACTTCCCATCTTGACATCTTTTTCTCCTCCATTTTACTCCCTCATCACTTCCCATCTTGACATCCTTTTCTCCTCCTATTTACTCCCTCATCACTTCTCATCTTGACATCCTTTCTCCTTTTTTTTTACTCCCTCATCACTTCTCATCTTGACATCCTTTTCTCCTCCTTTTTACTCCCTCATCACTTCTCATTTTGACATCCTTTTCTCCTTTTTTTTACTCCCTCGTCTATTCTCATCTTGACATCCTTTTCTCCTCCTTTTTACTCCTTCATCACTTCCCATCTTGACATCCTTTTCTCCTCCTTTTTACTCCCTCAACTTTTCCCATCTTGACATCCTTTTCTCCTTTTTTTTACTCCCTCATCTATTCTCATCTTGACATCCTTTTCTCCTCCTTTTTACTCCTTCATCACTTCCCATCTTGACATCCTTTTCTCCTCCTTTTTACTCCCTCATCACTTCCCATCTTGACATCCTTTTCTCCTCCTTTTTACTCCCTCATCACTTCCCATCTTGACATCTTTTTCTCCTCCATTTTACTCCCTCATCACTTCCCATCTTGACATCCTTTTCTCCTCCTTTTTACTCCCTCATCACTTCCCATCTTGACATCTTTTTCTCCTCCATTTTACTCCCTCATCACTTCCCATCTTGACATCCTTTTCTCCTCCTTTTTACTCCCTCATCACTTCCCATCTTGACATCTTTTTCTCCTCCTATTTACTCCCTCATTTCTTCCCATCTTGACATCTTTTTCTCCTCCTTTTTACTCCCTCATCACTTCCCATCTTGACATCTTTTTCTCCTCCTTTTTACTCCCTCATCACTTCCCATCTTGACATCCTTTTCTCCTCCTATTTACTCCCTCATCACTTCCCATCTTGACATCTTTTTCTCCTCCATTTTACTCCCTCATCACTTCCAATCTTGACATCCTTTCCGCCTCCTATTTACTCCCTCATCACTTCTCATCTTGACATCCTTTTCTCCTTTTTTTTTACTCCCTCATCACTTCTCATCTTGACATCCTTTTCTCCTCCTTTTTACTCCCTCATCACTTCCCATCTTGACATCTTTTTCTCCTCCTTTTTACTCCCTCATTACTTCCCATCTTGACATCTTTTTCTCCTCCTTTTTACTCCCTCATCACTTACCATCTTGACATCCTTTTCTCCTCCTTTTTACTTCCTCATCACTTCCCATCTTGACATCCTTTTCTCCTCCTTTTTACTCCCTCATCACTTCCCATCTTGACATCTTTTTCTCCTCCATTTTACTCCCTCATCACTTCCCATCTTGACATCCTTTTCTCCTCCTTTTTACTCCCTCATCACTTCCCATCTTGACATCTTTTTCTCCTCCATTTTACTCCCTCATCACTTCCCATCTTGACATCCTTTTCTCCTCCTTTTTACTCCCTCATCACTTCCCATCTTGACATCTTTTTCTCCTCCTATTTACTCCCTCATCACTTCCCATCTTGACATCTTTTTCTCCTCCTTTTTACTCCCTCATCACTTCCCATCTTGACATCTTTTTCTCCTCCTTTTTACTCCCTCATCACTTCCCATCTTGACATCCTTTTCTCCTCCTATTTACTCCCTCATCACTTCCCATCTTGACATCTTTTTCTCCTCCATTTTACTCCCTCATCACTTCCCATCTTGACAACCTTTTCTCCTCCTATTTACTCCCTCATCACTTCTCATCTTGACATCCTTTTCTCCTTTATTTTTACTCCCTCATCACTTCTCATCTTGACATCCTTTTCTCCTCCTTTTTACTCCCTCATCACTTCCCATCTTGACATCTTTTTCTCCTCCTTTTTACTCCCTCATCACTTCCCATCTTTATATCTTTTTCTCCTCCTTTTTACTCCCTCATCACTTCCCATCTTGACATCTTTTTCTCCTCCTTTTTACTCCCTCATCACTTCCCATCTTGACATCTTTTTTCCTCCTTTTTACTCCCTCATCACTTTTCATCTTGACATCCTTTTCTCCTTTTTTTACTCCCTCATCTATTCTCATCTTAACATCCTTTTCTCCTCCTTTTTACTCCTTCATCACTTCCCATCTTGACATCATTTTCTCCTCCTTTTTACTCCCTCATCACTTCCCATCTTGACATCTTTTTCTCCTCCTTTTTACTCCCTCATCACTTCCCATCTTGACATCTTTACTTCCTTCTTTTTACTCCCTCATCACTTTCCATCTTGACATCTTTTTCTCCTCCTTTTTACTCCCTCATCACTTCCCATCTTGACATCTTTTTCTCCTCCTTTTTACTCCCTGATCACTTCCCATCTTGACATCTTTTTCTCCTCCTTTTTACTCCCTCATCACTTCCCATCTTGACATCTTTTTCTCCTCCTTTTTACTCCCTGATCACTTCCCATCTTGACATCTTTTTCTCCTCCTTTTTAATCCCTCATCTTTTCCCATCTTGACATCTTTTTCTCCTCCTTTTTACTCCCTCACCACTTCCCATCTTGACATCTTTTTTCCTTCTTTTTACTCCCTGATCACTTCCCATCTTGACAGCTTTTTCTCCTCCTTTTTAATCCCTCATCACTTCCCATCTTGACATCTTTTTCTCCTCCTTTTTACTCCCTCACCACTTCCCATCTTGACATCTTTTTCTCCTCCTTTTTACTCCCTCACCACTTCTCATCTTGACATCCTTTTCTCCTTTTTTTGTACTCCCCCATCTTTTCTCATCTTGACATCCTTTTCTCCTCCTTTTTACTCCTTCATCACTTCTTATCTTGACATCCTTTTCTCCTCCTTTTTACTCCCTCATCACTTTCCATCTTGACATCTTTTTCTCATCCTTTTTACTCCCTCATCACTTCTCATCTTGACATCTTTACTTCCTTCTTTTTACTCCCTCATCACTTTCCATCTTGACATCCTTTTCTCCTCCTTTTTACTCCCTCATCACTTCCCATCTTGACATCTTTTTCTCCTCCTTTTTACTCCCTGATCACTTCCCATCTTGACATCTTTTTCTCCTCCTTTTTACTCCCTCACCACTTCCCATCTTGACATCTTTTTTCCTTCTTTTTACTCCCTGATCACTTCCCATCTTGACATCTTTTTCTCCTCCTTTTTAATCCCTCATCACTTCCCATCTTGACATCTTTTTCTCCTCCTTTTTACTCCCTCACCACTTCCCATCTTGACATCTTTTTCTCCTCCTTTTTACTCCCTCACCACTTCTCATCTTGACATCCTTTTCTCCTTTTTTTGTACTCCCTCATCTTTTCTCATCTTGACATCCTTTTCTCCTCCTTTTTACTCCTTCATCACTTCTTATCTTGACATCCTTTTCTCCTCCTTTTTACTCCCTCATCACTTTCCATCTTGACATCTTTTTCTCATCCTTTTTACTCCCTCATCACTTCCCATCTTGACATCTTTACTTCCTTCTTTTTACTCCCTCATCACTTTCCATCTTGACATCCTTTTCTCCTCCTTTTTACTCCCTCATCACTTCCCATCTTGACATCTTTTTCTCCTCCTTTTTACTCCCTCATCACTTTCCATCTTGACATCTTTTTCTCCTCCTTTTTACTCCCTGATCACTTCCCATCTTGACATCTTTTTCTCCTCCTTTTTAATCCCTCATCACTTCCCATCTTGACATCTTTTTCTCCTCCTTTTTACTCCCTCACCACTTCCCATTATGACATCCTTTTCTCCTCCTTTTTACTCCCTCATCACTTCCCATCTTGACATCTTTTTCTCCTCCTATTTACTCCCTCATTTCTTCCCATCTTGACATCTTTTTCTCCTCCTTTTTACTCCCTCATCACTTCCCATCTTGACATCTTTTTCTCCTCCTTTTTACTCCCTCATCATTTCCCATCTTGACATCCTTTTCTCCTCCTATTTACTCCTTCATCACTTCCCATCTTGACATCTTTTTCTCCTCCATTTTACTCCCTCATCACTTCCCATCTTGACATCCTTTCCTCCTCCTATTTACTCCCTCATCACTTCTCATCTTGACATCCTTTTCTCCTTTTTTTTTACTCCCTCATCACTTCTCATCTTGACATCCTTTTCTCCTCCTTTTTACTCCCTCATCACTTCCCATCTTGACATCTTTTTCTCCTCCTTTTTACTCCCTCATCACTTCCCATCTTGTCATCTTTTTCTCCTCCTTTTTACTCCCTCATCACTTCCCATCTTGACATCCTTTTCTCCTCCTTTTTACTCCCTCATCACTTCCCATCTTGACATCCTTTTCTCCTCCTTTTTACTCCCTCATCACTTCCCATCTTGACATCTTTTTCTCCTCCATTTTACTCCCTCATCACTTCCCATCTTGACATCCTTTTCTCCTCCTTTTTACTCCCTCATCACTTCCCATCTTGACATCTTTTTCTCCTCCATTTTACTCCCTCATCACTTCCCATCTTGACATCCTTTTCTCCTCCTTTTTACTCCCTCATCACTTCCCATCTTGACATCTTTTTCTCCTCCTATTTACTCCCTCATCACTTCCCATCTTGACATCTTTTTCTCCTCCTTTTTACTCCCTCATCACTTCCCATCTTGACATCTTTTTCTCCTCCTTTTTACTCACTCATCACTTCCCATCTTGACATCCTTTTCTCCTCCTATTTACTCCCTCATCACTTCCCATCTTGACATCTTTTTCTCCTCCATTTTACTCCCTCATCACTTCCCATCTTGACATCCTTTTCTCCTCCTATTTACTCCCTCATCACTTCTCATCTTGACATCCTTTTCTCCTTTTTTTTTACTCCCTCATCACTTCTCATCTTGACATCCTTTTCTCCTCCTTTTTACTCCCTCATCACTTCCCATCTTGACATCTTTTTCTCCTCCTTTTTACTCCCTCATCACTTCCTATCTTGACATCTTTTTCTCCTCCTTTTTACTCCCTCATCACTTCCCATCTTGACATCTTTTTCTCCTCCTTTTTACTCCCTCATCACTTCCCATCTTGACATCTTTTTTCCTCCTTTTTACTCCCTCATCACTTTTCATCTTGACATCCTTTTCTCCTTTTTTTACTCCCTCATCTATTCTCATCTTAACATCCTTTTCTCCTCCTTTTTACTCCTTCATCACTTCCCATCTTGACATCATTTTCTCCTCCTTTTTACTCCCTCATCACTTCCCATCTTGACATCTTTTTCTCCTCCTTTTTACTCCCTCATCACTTACCATCTTGACATCTTTACTTCCTTCTTTTTACTCCCTCATCACTTTCCATCTTGACATCTTTTTCTCCTCCTTTTTACTCCCTCATCACTTCCCATCTTGACATCTTTTTCTCCTCCTTTTTACTCCCTCA
The DNA here is from genome assembly GCA_949126835.1 of Anisus vortex. Lineage (NCBI taxonomy): Eukaryota > Metazoa > Mollusca > Gastropoda > Planorbidae > Anisus > Anisus vortex. Next base: position 20,554,208 of record OX421504.1, read on the forward strand.
TCACTTCCCATCTTGACATCTTTTTTCCTCCTTTTTACTCCCTCATCACTTTTCATCTTGACATCCTTTTCTCCTTTTTTTACTCCCTCATCTATTCTCATCTTAACATCCTTTTCTCCTCCTTTTTACTCCTTCATCACTTCCCATCTTGACATCATTTTCTCCTCCTTTTTACTCCCTCATCACTTCCCATCTTGACATCTTTTTCTCCTCCTTTTTACTCCCTCATCACTTACCATCTTGACATCTTTACTTCCTTCTTTTTACTCCCTCATCACTTTCCATCTTGACATCTTTTTCTCCTCCTTTTTACTCCCTCATCACTTCCCATCTTGACATCTTTTTCTCCTCCTTTTTACTCCCTCATCACTTCCCATCTTGACATCTTTTTCTCCTCCTTTTTACTCCCTGATCACTTCCCATCTTGACATCTTTTTCTCCTCCTTTTTAATCCCTCATCACTTCCCATCTTGACATTTTTTTTATCCTCCTTTTTACTCCCTCACCACTTCCCATCTTGACATCTTTTTTCCTTCTTTTTACTCCCTGATCACTTCCCATCTTGACATCTTTTTCTCCTCCTTTTTAATACCTCATCACTTCCCATCTTGACATCTTTTTCTCCTCCTTTTTACTCCCTCACCACTTCCCATCTTGACATCTTTTTCTCCTCCTTTTTACTCCCTCACCACTTCTCATCTTGACATCCTTTTCTCCTTTTTTTGTACTCCCTCATCTTTTCTCATCTTGACATCCTTTTCTCCTCCTTTTTACTCCTTCATCACTTCTTATCTTGACATCCTTTTCTCCTCCATTTTACTCCCTCATCACTTCCCATCTTGACATCCTTTTCTCCTCCTTTTTACTCCCTCATCACTTCCCATCTTGACATCTTTTTCTCCTCCTATTTACTCCCTCATCACTTCCCATCTTGAAATCTTTTTCTCCTCCTTTTTACTCCCTCATCACTTCCCATCTTGACATCTTTTTCTCCTCCTTTTTACTCCCTCATCACTTCCCATCTTGACATCCTTTTCTCCTCCTATTTACTCCCTCATCACTTCCCATCTTGACATCTTTTTCTCCTCCATTTTACTCCCTCATCACTTCCCATCTTGACATCCTTTTCTCCTCCTATTTACTCCCTCATCACTTCTCATCTTGACATCCTTTTCTCCTTTTTTTTTACTCCCTCATCACTTCTCATCTTGACATCCTTTTCTCCTCCTTTTTACTCCCTCATCACTTCTCATCTTGACATCCTTTTCTCCTTTTTTTTTACTCCCTCATCTATTCTCATCTTGACATCCTTTTCTCCTCCTTTTTACTCCTTCATCACTTCCCATCTTGACATCCTTTTCTCCTCCTTTTTACTCCCTCAACACTTCCCATCTTGACATCCTTTTCTCCTTTTTTTTACTCCCTCATCTATTCTCATCTTGACATCCTTTTCTCCTCCTTTTTACTCCTTCATCACTTCCCATCTTGACATCCTTTTCTCCTCCTTTTTACTCCTTCATCACTTCCCATCTTGACATCCTTTTCTCCTCCTTTTTACTCCCTCATCACTTCCCATCTTGACATCCTTTTCTCCTCCTTTTTACTCCTTCATCACTTCCCATCTTGACATCCTTTTCTCCTCCTTTTTACTCCCTCATCACTTCCCATCTTGACATCCTTTTCTCCTCCTTTTTACTGCCTCATCACTTCCCATCTTGACATCCTTTTCTCCTCCTTTTTACTCCCTCATCACTTCCCATCTTGACATCTTTTTCTCCTCCATTTTACTCCCTCATCACTTCCCATCTTGACATCCTTTTCTCCTCCTTTTTACTCCCTCATCACTTCCCATCTTGACATCTTTTTCTCCTCCATTTTACTCCCTCATCACTTCCCATCTTGACATCCTTTTCTCCTCCTTTTTACTCCCTCATCACTTCCCATCTTGACATCTTTTTCTCCTCCATTTTACTCCCTCATCACTTCCCATCTTGACATCCTTTTCTCCTCCTTTTTACTCCCTCATCACTTCCCATCTTGACATCTTTTTCTCCTCCTATTTACTCCCTCATTTCTTCCCATCTTGACATCTTTTTCTCCTCCTTTTTACTCCCTCATCACTTCCCATCTTGACATCTTTTTCTCCTCCTTTTTACTCCCTCATCACTTCCCATCTTGACATCCTTTTCTCCTCCTATTTACTCCCTCATCACTTCCCATCTTGACATCTTTTTCTCCTCCATTTTACTCCCTCATCACTTCCAATCTTGACATCCTTTCCTCCTCCTATTTACTCCCTCATCACTTCTCATCTTGACATCCTTTTCTCCTTTTTTTTTACTCCCTCATCACTTCTCATCTTGACATCCTTTTCTCCTCCTTTTTACTCCCTCATCACTTCCCATCTTGACATCTTTTTCTCCTCCTTTTTACTCCCTCATTACTTCCCATCTTGACATCTTTTTCTCCTCCTTTTTACTCCCTCATCACTTCCCATCTTGACATCCTTTTCTCCTCCTTTTTACTCCCTCATCACTTCCCATCTTGACATCCTTTTCTCCTCCTTTTTACTCCCTCATCACTTCCCATCTTGACATCTTTTTCTCCTCCATTTTACTCCCTCATCACTTCCCATCTTGACATCCTTTTCTCCGCCTTTTTACTCCCTCATCACTTCCCATCTTGACATCTTTTTCTCCTCCATTTTACTCCCTCATCACTTCCCATCTTGACATCCTTTTCTCCTCCTTTTTACTCCCTCATCACTTCCCATCTTGACATCTTTTTCTCCTCCTATTTACTCCCTCATCACTTCCCATCTTGACATCTTTTTCTCCTCCTTTTTACTCCCTCATCACTTCCCATCTTGACATCTTTTTCTCCTCCTTTTTACTCTCTCATCACTTCCCATCTTGACATCCTTTTCTCCTCCTATTTACTCCCTCATCACTTTCCATCTTGACATCTTTTTCTCCTCCATTTTACTCCCTCATCACTTCCCATCTTGACATCCTTTTCTCCTCCTATTTACTCCCTCATCACTTCTCATCTTGACATCCTTTTCTCCTTTATTTTTACTCCCTCATCACTTCTCATCTTGACATCCTTTTCTCCTCCTTTTTAATCCCTCATCACTTCCCATCTTGACATCTTTTTCTCCTCCTTTTTACTCCCTCATCACTTCCCATCTTGACATCTTTTTCTCCTCCTTTTTACTCCCTCATCACTTCCCATCTTGACATCTTTTTCTCCTCCTTTTTACTCCCTCATCACTTCCCGTCTTGACATCTTTTTTCCTCCTTTTTACTCCCTCATCACTTTTCATCTTGACATCCTTTTCTCCTTTTTTTTACTCCCTCATCTATTCTCATCTTAACATCCTTTTCTCCTCCTTTTTACTCCTTCATCACTTCCCATCTTGACATCATTTTCTCCTCCTTTTTACTCCCTCATCACTTCCCATCTTGACATCTTTTTCTCCTCCTTTTTACTCCCTCATCACTTCCCATCTTGACATCTTTACTTCCTTCTTTTTACTCCCTCATCACTTTTCATCTTGACATCTTTTTCTCCTCCTTTTTACTCCCTCATCACTTCCCATCTTGACATCTTTTTCTCCTCCTTTTTACTCCCTGATCACTTCCCATCTTGACATCTTTTTCTCCTCCTATTTACTCCCTCATCACTTCCCATCTTGACATCTTTTTCTCCTCCTTTTTACTCCCTGATCACTTCCCATCTTGACATCTTTTTCTCCTCCTTTTTAATCCCTCATCTTTTCCCATCTTGACATCTTTTTCTCCTCCTTTTTACTCCCTCACCACTTCCCATCTTGACATCTTTTTTCCTTCTTTTTACTCCCTGATCACTTCCCATCTTGACATCTTTTTCTCCTCCTTTTTAATCCCTCATCACTTCCCATCTTGACATCTTTTTTCCTCCTTTTTACTCCCTCATCACTTTTCATCTTGACATCCTTTTCTCCTTTTTTTACTCCCTCATCTATTCTCATCTTAACATCCTTTTCTCCTCCTTTTTACTCCTTCATCACTTCCCATCTTGACATCATTTTCTCCTCCTTTTTACTCCCTCATCACTTCCCATCTTGACATCTTTTTCTCCTCCTTTTTACTCCCTCATCACTTACCATCTTGACATCTTTACTTCCTTCTTTTTACTCCCTCATCACTTTCCATCTTGACATCTTTTTCTCCTCCTTTTTACTCCCTCATCACTTCCCATCTTGACATCTTTTTCTCCTCCTTTTTACTCCCTCATCACTTCCCATCTTGACATCTTTTTCTCCTCCTTTTTACTCCCTGATCACTTCCCATCTTGACATCTTTTTCTCCTCCTTTTTAATCCCTCATCACTTCCCATCTTGACATTTTTTTTATCCTCCTTTTTACTCCCTCACCACTTCCCATCTTGACATCTTTTTTCCTTCTTTTTACTCCCTGATCACTTCCCATCTTGACATCTTTTTCTCCTCCTTTTTAATACCTCATCACTTCCCATCTTGACATCTTTTTCTCCTCCTTTTTACTCCCTCACCACTTCCCATCTTGACATCTTTTTCTCCTCCTTTTTACTCCCTCACCACTTCTCATCTTGACATCCTTTTCTCCTTTTTTTGTACTCCCTCATCTTTTCTCATCTTGACATCCTTTTCTCCTCCTTTTTACTCCTTCATCACTTCTTATCTTGACATCCTTTTCTCCTCCATTTTACTCCCTCATCACTTCCCATCTTGACATCCTTTTCTCCTCCTTTTTACTCCCTCATCACTTCCCATCTTGACATCTTTTTCTCCTCCTATTTACTCCCTCATCACTTCCCATCTTGAAATCTTTTTCTCCTCCTTTTTACTCCCTCATCACTTCCCATCTTGACATCTTTTTCTCCTCCTTTTTACTCCCTCATCACTTCCCATCTTGACATCCTTTTCTCCTCCTATTTACTCCCTCATCACTTCCCATCTTGACATCTTTTTCTCCTCCATTTTACTCCCTCATCACTTCCCATCTTGACATCCTTTTCTCCTCCTATTTACTCCCTCATCACTTCTCATCTTGACATCCTTTTCTCCTTTTTTTTTACTCCCTCATCACTTCTCATCTTGACATCCTTTTCTCCTCCTTTTTACTCCCTCATCACTTCTCATCTTGACATCCTTTTCTCCTTTTTTTTTACTCCCTCATCTATTCTCATCTTGACATCCTTTTCTCCTCCTTTTTACTCCTTCATCACTTCCCATCTTGACATCCTTTTCTCCTCCTTTTTACTCCCTCAACACTTCCCATCTTGACATCCTTTTCTCCTTTTTTTTACTCCCTCATCTATTCTCATCTTGACATCCTTTTCTCCTCCTTTTTACTCCTTCATCACTTCCCATCTTGACATCCTTTTCTCCTCCTTTTTACTCCTTCATCACTTCCCATCTTGACATCCTTTTCTCCTCCTTTTTACTCCCTCATCACTTCCCATCTTGACATCCTTTTCTCCTCCTTTTTACTCCTTCATCACTTCCCATCTTGACATCCTTTTCTCCTCCTTTTTACTCCCTCATCACTTCCCATCTTGACATCCTTTTCTCCTCCTTTTTACTGCCTCATCACTTCCCATCTTGACATCCTTTTCTCCTCCTTTTTACTCCCTCATCACTTCCCATCTTGACATCTTTTTCTCCTCCATTTTACTCCCTCATCACTTCCCATCTTGACATCCTTTTCTCCTCCTTTTTACTCCCTCATCACTTCCCATCTTGACATCTTTTTCTCCTCCATTTTACTCCCTCATCACTTCCCATCTTGACATCCTTTTCTCCTCCTTTTTACTCCCTCATCACTTCCCATCTTGACATCTTTTTCTCCTCCATTTTACTCCCTCATCACTTCCCATCTTGACATCCTTTTCTCCTCCTTTTTACTCCCTCATCACTTCCCATCTTGACATCTTTTTCTCCTCCTATTTACTCCCTCATTTCTTCCCATCTTGACATCTTTTTCTCCTCCTTTTTACTCCCTCATCACTTCCCATCTTGACATCTTTTTCTCCTCCTTTTTACTCCCTCATCACTTCCCATCTTGACATCCTTTTCTCCTCCTATTTACTCCCTCATCACTTCCCATCTTGACATCTTTTTCTCCTCCATTTTACTCCCTCATCACTTCCAATCTTGACATCCTTTCCTCCTCCTATTTACTCCCTCATCACTTCTCATCTTGACATCCTTTTCTCCTTTTTTTTTACTCCCTCATCACTTCTCATCTTGACATCCTTTTCTCCTCCTTTTTACTCCCTCATCACTTCCCATCTTGACATCTTTTTCTCCTCCTTTTTACTCCCTCATTACTTCCCATCTTGACATCTTTTTCTCCTCCTTTTTACTCCCTCATCACTTCCCATCTTGACATCCTTTTCTCCTCCTTTTTACTCCCTCATCACTTCCCATCTTGACATCCTTTTCTCCTCCTTTTTACTCCCTCATCACTTCCCATCTTGACATCTTTTTCTCCTCCATTTTACTCCCTCATCACTTCCCATCTTGACATCCTTTTCTCCGCCTTTTTACTCCCTCATCACTTCCCATCTTGACATCTTTTTCTCCTCCATTTTACTCCCTCATCACTTCCCATCTTGACATCCTTTTCTCCTCCTTTTTACTCCCTCATCACTTCCCATCTTGACATCTTTTTCTCCTCCTATTTACTCCCTCATCACTTCCCATCTTGACATCTTTTTCTCCTCCTTTTTACTCCCTCATCACTTCCCATCTTGACATCTTTTTCTCCTCCTTTTTACTCTCTCATCACTTCCCATCTTGACATCCTTTTCTCCTCCTATTTACTCCCTCATCACTTTCCATCTTGACATCTTTTTCTCCTCCATTTTACTCCCTCATCACTTCCCATCTTGACATCCTTTTCTCCTCCTATTTACTCCCTCATCACTTCTCATCTTGACATCCTTTTCTCCTTTATTTTTACTCCCTCATCACTTCTCATCTTGACATCCTTTTCTCCTCCTTTTTAATCCCTCATCACTTCCCATCTTGACATCTTTTTCTCCTCCTTTTTACTCCCTCATCACTTCCCATCTTGACATCTTTTTCTCCTCCTTTTTACTCCCTCATCACTTCCCATCTTGACATCTTTTTCTCCTCCTTTTTACTCCCTCATCACTTCCCGTCTTGACATCTTTTTTCCTCCTTTTTACTCCCTCATCACTTTTCATCTTGACATCCTTTTCTCCTTTTTTTTACTCCCTCATCTATTCTCATCTTAACATCCTTTTCTCCTCCTTTTTACTCCTTCATCACTTCCCATCTTGACATCATTTTCTCCTCCTTTTTACTCCCTCATCACTTCCCATCTTGACATCTTTTTCTCCTCCTTTTTACTCCCTCATCACTTCCCATCTTGACATCTTTACTTCCTTCTTTTTACTCCCTCATCACTTCCCATCTTGACATCTTTACTTCCTTCTTTTTACTCCCTCATCACTTTTCATCTTGACATCTTTTTCTCCTCCTTTTTACTCCCTCATCACTTCCCATCTTGACATCTTTTTCTCCTCCTTTTTACTCCCTGATCACTTCCCATCTTGACATCTTTTTCTCCTCCTTTTTACTCCCTCATCACTTCCCATCTTGACATCTTTTTCTCCTCCTTTTTACTCCCTGATCACTTCCCATCTTGACATCTTTTTCTCCTCCTTTTTAATCCCTCATCTTTTCCCATCTTGACATCTTTTTCTCCTCCTTTTTACTCCCTCACCACTTCCCATCTTGACATCTTTTTTCCTTCTTTTTACTCCCTGATCACTTCCCATCTTGACATCTTTTTCTCCTCCTTTTTAATCCCTCATCACTTCCCATCTTGACATCTTTTTCTCCTCCTTTTTACTCCCTCACCACTTCCCATCTTGACATCTTTTTCTCCTCCTTTTTACTCCCTCACCACTTCTCATCTTGACATCCTTTTCTCCTTTTTTTGTACTCCCTCATCTTTTCTCATCTTGACATCCTTTTCTCCTCCTTTTTACTCCTTCATCACTTCTTATCTTGACATCCTTTTCTCCTCCTTTTTACTCCCTCATCACTTTCCATCTTGACATCTTTTTCTCATCCTTTTTACTCCCTCATCACTTCCCATCTTGACATCTTTACTTCCTTCTTTTTACTCCCTCATCACTTTCCATCTTGACATCCTTTTCTCCTCCTTGTTACTCCCTCATCACTTCCCATCTTGACATCTTTTTCTCCTCCTTTTTACTCCCTCATCACATTCCATCTTGACATCCTTTTCTCCTCCTTTTTACTCCCTCATCACTTCCCATCTTGACATCTTTTTCTCCTCCTTTTTACTCCCTGATCACTTCCCATCTTGACATCTTTTTCTCCTCCTTTTTAATCCCTCATCACTTCACATCTTGACATCTTTTTCTCCTCCTTTTTACTCCCTCACCACTTCCCATTATGACATCCTTTTCTCCTCCTTTTTACTCCCTCATCACTTCCCATCTTGACATCCTTTTCTCCTCCTTTTTACTCCCTCATCACTTCCCATCTTGACATCTTTTTCTCCTCCTTTTTACTCCCTCATCACTTCCCATCTTGACATCTTTTTCTCATCCTTTTTACTCCCTCATCACTTCCCATCTTGACATCCTTTTCTCCTCCTATTTACTCCCTTATCACTTCCCATCTTGACATCTTTTTCTCCTCCTTTTTACTCCCTCATCACTTCCCATCTTGACATCTTTTTCTCCTCCATTTTACTCCCTCATCACTTCCCATCATGACATCTTTTTCTCCTCCTTTTTACTCCCTCATCACTTTTCATCTTGACATCCTTTTCTCCTTTTTTTACTCCCTCATCTATTCTCATCTTAACATCCTTTTCTCCTCCTTTTTACTCCTTCATCACTTCCCATCTTGACATCATTTTCTCCTCCTTTTTACTCCCTCATCACTTCCCATCTTGACATCTTTTTCTCCTCCTTTTTACTCCCTCATCACTTACCATCTTGACATCTTTACTTCCTTCTTTTTACTCCCTCATCACTTTCCATCTTGACATCTTTTTCTCCTCCTTTTTACTCCCTCATCACTTCCCATCTTGACATCTTTTTCTCCTCCTTTTTACTCCCTCATCACTTCCCATCTTGACATCTTTTTCTCCTCCTTTTTACTCCCTGATCACTTCCCATCTTGACATCTTTTTCTCCTCCTTTTTAATCCCTCATCACTTCCCATCTTGACATTTTTTTTATCCTCCTTTTTACTCCCTCACCACTTCCCATCTTGACATCTTTTTTCCTTCTTTTTACTCCCTGATCACTTCCCATCTTGACATCTTTTTCTCCTCCTTTTTAATACCTCATCACTTCCCATCTTGACATCTTTTTCTCCTCCTTTTTACTCCCTCACCACTTCCCATCTTGACATCTTTTTCTCCTCCTTTTTACTCCCTCACCACTTCTCATCTTGACATCCTTTTCTCCTTTTTTTGTACTCCCTCATCTTTTCTCATCTTGACATCCTTTTCTCCTCCTTTTTACTCCTTCATCACTTCTTATCTTGACATCCTTTTCTCCTCCATTTTACTCCCTCATCACTTCCCATCTTGACATCCTTTTCTCCTCCTTTTTACTCCCTCATCACTTCCCATCTTGACATCTTTTTCTCCTCCTATTTACTCCCTCATCACTTCCCATCTTGAAATCTTTTTCTCCTCCTTTTTACTCCCTCATCACTTCCCATCTTGACATCTTTTTCTCCTCCTTTTTACTCCCTCATCACTTCCCATCTTGACATCCTTTTCTCCTCCTATTTACTCCCTCATCACTTCCCATCTTGACATCTTTTTCTCCTCCATTTTACTCCCTCATCACTTCCCATCTTGACATCCTTTTCTCCTCCTATTTACTCCCTCATCACTTCTCATCTTGACATCCTTTTCTCCTTTTTTTTTACTCCCTCATCACTTCTCATCTTGACATCCTTTTCTCCTCCTTTTTACTCCCTCATCACTTCTCATCTTGACATCCTTTTCTCCTTTTTTTTTACTCCCTTATCTATTCTCATCTTGACATCCTTTTCTCCTCCTTTTTACTCCTTCATCACTTCCCATCTTGACATCCTTTTCTCCTCCTTTTTACTCCCTCAACACTTCCCATCTTGACATCCTTTTCTCCTTTTTTTTACTCCCTCATCTATTCTCATCTTGACATCCTTTTCTCCTCCTTTTTACTCCTTCATCACTTCCCATCTTAACATCCTTTTCTCCTCCTTTTTACTCCTTCATCACTTCCCATCTTGACATCCTTTTCTCCTCCTTTTTACTCCCTCATCACTTCCCATCTTGACATCCTTTTCTCCTCCTTTTTACTCCTTCATCACTTCCCATCTTGACATCTTTTTCTCCTCCTTTTTACTCCCTCACCACTTCTCATCTTGACATCCTTTTCTCCTTTTTTTGTACTCCCTCATCTTTTCTCATCTTGACATCCTTTTCTCCTCCTTTTTACTCCTTCATCACTTCTTATCTTGACATCCTTTTCTCCTCCATTTTACTCCCTCATCACTTCCCATCTTGACATCCTTTTCTCCTCCTTTTTACTCCCTCATCACTTCCCATCTTGACATCTTTTTCTCCTCCTATTTACTCCCTCATCACTTCCCATCTTGACATCCTTTTCTCCGCCTTTTTACTCCCTCATCACTTCCCATCTTGACATCTTTTTCTCCTCCATTTTACTCCCTCATCACTTCCCATCTTGACATCCTTTTCTCCTCCTTTTTACTCCCTCATCACTTCCCATCTTGACATCTTTTTCTCCTCCTATTTACTCCCTCATCACTTCCCATCTTGACATCTTTTTCTCCTCCTTTTTACTCCCTCATCACTTCCCATCTTGACATCTTTTTCTCCTCCTTTTTACTCTCTCATCACTTCCCATCTTGACATCCTTTTCTCCTCCTATTTACTCCCTCATCACTTTCCATCTTGACATCTTTTTCTCCTCCATTTTACTCCCTCATCACTTCCCATCTTGACATCCTTTTCTCCTCCTATTTACTCCCTCATCACTTCTCATCTTGACATCCTTTTCTCCTTTATTTTTACTCCCTCATCACTTCTCATCTTGACATCCTTTTCTCCTCCTTTTTAATCCCTCATCACTTCCCATCTTGACATCTTTTTCTCCTCCTTTTTACTCCCTCATCACTTCCCATCTTGACATCTTTTTCTCCTCCTTTTTACTCCCTCATCACTTCCCATCTTGACATCTTTTTCTCCTCCTTTTTACTCCCTCATCACTTCCCGTCTTGACATCTTTTTTCCTCCTTTTTACTCCCTCATCACTTTTCATCTTGACATCCTTTTCTCCTTTTTTTTACTCCCTCATCTATTCTCATCTTAACATCCTTTTCTCCTCCTTTTTACTCCTTCATCACTTCCCATCTTGACATCATTTTCTCCTCCTTTTTACTCCCTCATCACTTCCCATCTTGACATCTTTTTCTCCTCCTTTTTACTCCCTCATCACTTCCCATCTTGACATCTTTACTTCCTTCTTTTTACTCCCTCATCACTTTTCATCTTGACATCTTTTTCTCCTCCTTTTTACTCCCTCATCACTTCCCATCTTGACATCTTTTTCTCCTCCTTTTTACTCCCTGATCACTTCCCATCTTGACATCTTTTTCTCCTCCTTTTTACTCCCTCATCACTTCCCATCTTGACATCTTTTTCTCCTCCTTTTTACTCCCTGATCACTTCCCATCTTGACATCTTTTTCTCCTCCTTTTTAATCCCTCATCTTTTCCCATCTTGACATCTTTTTCTCCTCCTTTTTACTCCCTCACCACTTCCCATCTTGACATCTTTTTTCCTTCTTTTTACTCCCTGATCACTTCCCATCTTGACATCTTTTTCTCCTCCTTTTTAATCCCTCATCACTTCCCATCTTGACATCTTTTTTCCTCCTTTTTACTCCCTCATCACTTTTCATCTTGACATCCTTTTCTCCTTTTTTTACTCCCTCATCTATTCTCATCTTAACATCCTTTTCTCCTCCTTTTTACTCCTTCATCACTTCCCATCTTGACATCATTTTCTCCTCCTTTTTACTCCCTCATCACTTCCCATCTTGACATCTTTTTCTCCTCCTTTTTACTCCCTCATCACTTACCATCTTGACATCTTTACTTCCTTCTTTTTACTCCCTCATCACTTTCCATCTTGACATCTTTTTCTCCTCCTTTTTACTCCCTCATCACTTCCCATCTTGACATCTTTTTCTCCTCCTTTTTACTCCCTCATCACTTCCCATCTTGACATCTTTTTCTCCTCCTTTTTACTCCCTGATCACTTCCCATCTTGACATCTTTTTCTCCTCCTTTTTAATCCCTCATCACTTCCCATCTTGACATTTTTTTTATCCTCCTTTTTACTCCCTCACCACTTCCCATCTTGACATCTTTTTTCCTTCTTTTTACTCCCTGATCACTTCCCATCTTGACATCTTTTTCTCCTCCTTTTTAATACCTCATCACTTCCCATCTTGACATCTTTTTCTCCTCCTTTTTACTCCCTCACCACTTCCCATCTTGACATCTTTTTCTCCTCCTTTTTACTCCCTCACCACTTCTCATCTTGACATCCTTTTCTCCTTTTTTTGTACTCCCTCATCTTTTCTCATCTTGACATCCTTTTCTCCTCCTTTTTACTCCTTCATCACTTCTTATCTTGACATCCTTTTCTCCTCCATTTTACTCCCTCATCACTTCCCATCTTGACATCCTTTTCTCCTCCTTTTTACTCCCTCATCACTTCCCATCTTGACATCTTTTTCTCCTCCTATTTACTCCCTCATCACTTCCCATCTTGAAATCTTTTTCTCCTCCTTTTTACTCCCTCATCACTTCCCATCTTGACATCTTTTTCTCCTCCTTTTTACTCCCTCATCACTTCCCATCTTGACATCCTTTTCTCCTCCTATTTACTCCCTCATCACTTCCCATCTTGACATCTTTTTCTCCTCCATTTTACTCCCTCATCACTTCCCATCTTGACATCCTTTTCTCCTCCTATTTACTCCCTCATCACTTCTCATCTTGACATCCTTTTCTCCTTTTTTTTTACTCCCTCATCACTTCTCATCTTGACATCCTTTTCTCCTCCTTTTTACTCCCTCATCACTTCTCATCTTGACATCCTTTTCTCCTTTTTTTTTACTCCCTCATCTATTCTCATCTTGACATCCTTTTCTCCTCCTTTTTACTCCTTCATCACTTCCCATCTTGACATCTTTTTCTCCTCCATTTTACTCCCTCATCACTTCCCATCTTGACATCCTTTTCTCCTCCTTTTTACTCCCTCATCACTTCCCATCTTGACATCTTTTTCTCCTCCTATTTACTCCCTCATCACTTCCCATCTTGACATCTTTTTCTCCTCCTTTTTACTCCCTCATCACTTCCCATCTTGACATCTTTTTCTCCTCCTTTTTACTCTCTCATCACTTCCCATCTTGACATCCTTTTCTCCTCCTATTTACTCCCTCATCACTTTCCATCTTGACATCTTTTTCTCCTCCATTTTACTCCCTCATCACTTCCCATCTTGACATCCTTTTCTCTTCCTATTTACTCCCTCATCACTTCTCATCTTGACATCCTTTTCTCCTTTATTTTTACTCCCTCATCACTTCTCATCTTGACATCCTTTTCTCCTCCTTTTTAATCCCTCATCACTTCCCATCTTGACATCTTTTTCTCCTCCTTTTTACTCCCTCATCACTTCCCATCTTGACATCTTTTTCTCCTCCTTTTTACTCCCTCATCACTTCCCATCTTGACATCTTTTTCTCCTCCTTTTTACTCCCTCATCACTTCCCGTCTTGACATCTTTTTTCCTCCTTTTTACTCCCTCATCACTTTTCATCTTGACATCCTTTTCTCCTTTTTTTTACTCCCTCATCTATTCTCATCTTAACATCCTTTTCTCCTCCTTTTTACTCCTTCATCACTTCCCATCTTGACATCATTTTCTCCTCCTTTTTACTCCCTCATCACTTCCCATCTTGACATCTTTTTCTCCTCCTTTTTACTCCCTCATCACTTCCCATCTTGACATCTTTACTTCCTTCTTTTTACTCCCTCATCACTTTTCATCTTGACATCTTTTTCTCCTCCTTTTTACTCCCTCATCACTTCCCATCTTGACATCTTTTTCTCCTCCTTTTTACTCCCTCATCACTTCCCGTCTTGACATCTTTTTTCCTCCTTTTTACTCCCTCATCACTTTTCATCTTGACATCCTTTTCTCCTTTTTTTTACTCCCTCATCTATTCTCATCTTAACATCCTTTTCTCCTCCTTTTTACTCCTTCATCACTTCCCATCTTGACATCATTTTCTCCTCCTTTTTACTCCCTCATCACTTCCCGTCTTGACATCTTTTTTCCTCCTTTTTACTCCCTCATCACTTTTCATCTTGACATCCTTTTCTCCTTTTTTTTACTCCCTCATCTATTCTCATCTTAACATCCTTTTCTCCTCCTTTTTACTCCTTCATCACTTCCCATCTTGACATCATTTTCTCCTCCTTTTTACTCCCTCATCACTTCCCATCTTGACATCTTTTTCTCCTCCTTTTTACTCCCTCATCACTTCCCATCTTGACATCTTTTTCTCCTCCTTTTTACTCCCTGATCACTTCCCATCTTGACATCTTTTTCTCCTCCTTTTTAATCCCTCATCACTTCCCATCTTGACATTTTTTTTATCCTCCTTTTTACTCCCTCACCACTTCCCATCTTGACATCTTTTTTCCTTCTTTTTACTCCCTGATCACTTCCCATCTTGACATCTTTTTCTCCTCCTTTTTAATACCTCATCACTTCCCATCTTGACATCTTTTTCTCCTCCTTTTTACTCCCTCACCACTTCCCATCTTGACATCTTTTTCTCCTCCTTTTTACTCCCTCACCACTTCTCATCTTGACATCCTTTTCTCCTTTTTTTGTACTCCCTCATCTTTTCTCATCTTGACATCCTTTTCTCCTCCTTTTTACTCCTTCATCACTTCTTATCTTGACATCCTTTTCTCCTCCATTTTACTCCCTCATCACTTCCCATCTTGACATCCTTTTCTCCTCCTTTTTACTCCCTCATCACTTCCCATCTTGACATCTTTTTCTCCTCCTATTTACTCCCTCATCACTTCCCATCTTGAAATCTTTTTCTCCTCCTTTTTACTCCCTCATCACTTCCCATCTTGACATCTTTTTCTCCTCCTTTTTACTCCCTCATCACTTCCCATCTTGACATCCTTTTCTCCTCCTATTTACTCCCTCATCACTTCCCATCTTGACATCTTTTTCTCCTCCATTTTACTCCCTCATCACTTCCCATCTTGACATCCTTTTCTCCTCCTATTTACTCCCTCATCACTTCTCATCTTGACATCCTTTTCTCCTTTTTTTTTACTCCCTCATCACTTCTCATCTTGACATCCTTTTCTCCTCCTTTTTACTCCCTCATCACTTCTCATCTTGACATCCTTTTCTCCTTTTTTTTTACTCCCTCATCTATTCTCATCTTGACATCCTTTTCTCCTCCTTTTTACTCCTTCATCACTTCCCATCTTGACATCTTTTTCTCCTCCATTTTACTCCCTCATCACTTCTTATCTTGACATCCTTTTCTCCTCCTTTTTACTCCCTCATCACTTCCCATCTTGACATCTTTTTCTCCTCCTATTTACTCCCTCATCACTTCCCATCTTGACATCTTTTTCTCCTCCTTTTTACTCCCTCATCACTTCCCATCTTGACATCTTTTTCTCCTCCTTTTTACTCTCTCATCACTTCCCATCTTGACATCCTTTTCTCCTCCTATTTACTCCCTCATCACTTTCCATCTTGACATCTTTTTCTCCTCCATTTTACTCCCTCATCACTTCCCATCTTGACATCCTTTTCTCCTCCTATTTACTCCCTCATCACTTCTCATCTTGACATCCTTTTCTCCTTTATTTTTACTCCCTCATCACTTCTCATCTTGACATCCTTTTCTCCTCCTTTTTAATCCCTCATCACTTCCCATCTTGACATCTTTTTCTCCTCCTTTTTACTCCCTCATCACTTCCCATCTTGACATCTTTTTCTCCTCCTTTTTACTCCCTCATCACTTCCCATCTTGACATCTTTTTCTCCTCCTTTTTACTCCCTCATCACTTCCCGTCTTGACATCTTTTTTCCTCCTTTTTACTCCCTCATCACTTTTCATCTTGACATCCTTTTCTCCTTTTTTTTACTCCCTCATCTATTCTCATCTTAACATCCTTTTCTCCTCCTTTTTACTCCTTCATCACTTCCCATCTTGACATCATTTTCTCCTCCTTTTTACTCCCTCATCACTTCCCATCTTGACATCTTTTTCTCCTCCTTTTTACTCCCTCATCACTTCCCATCTTGACATCTTTACTTCCTTCTTTTTACTCCCTCATCACTTTTCATCTTGACATCTTTTTCTCCTCCTTTTTACTCCCTCATCACTTCCCATCTTGACATCTTTTTCTCCTCCTTTTTACTCCCTGATCACTTCCCATCTTGACATCTTTTTCTCCTCCTTTTTACTCCCTCATCACTTCCCATCTTGACATCTTTTTCTCCTCCTTTTTACTCCCTGATCACTTCCCATCTTGACATCTTTTTCTCCTCCTTTTTAATCCCTCATCTTTTCCCATCTTGACATCTTTTTCTCCTCCTTTTTACTCCCTCACCACTTCCCATCTTGACATCTTTTTTCCTTCTTTTTACTCCCTGATCACTTCCCATCTTGACATCTTTTTCTCCTCCTTTTTAATCCCTCATCACTTCCCATCTTGACATCTTTTTCTCCTCCTTTTTACTCCCTCACCACTTCCCATCTTGACATCTTTTTCTCCTCCTTTTTACTCCCTCACCACTTCTCATCTTGACATCCTTTTCTCCTTTTTTTGTACTCCCTCATCTTTTCTCATCTTGACATCCTTTTCTCCTCCTTTTTACTCCTTCATCACTTCTTATCTTGACATCCTTTTCTCCTCCTTTTTACTCCCTCATCACTTTCCATCTTGACATCTTTTTCTCATCCTTTTTACTCCCTCATCACTTCCCATCTTGACATCTTTACTTCCTTCTTTTTACTCCCTCATCACTTTCCATCTTGACATCCTTTTCTCCTCCTTGTTACTCCCTCATCACTTCCCATCTTGACATCTTTTTCTCCTCCTTTTTACTCCCTCATCACTTTCCATCTTGACATCCTTTTCTCCTCCTTTTTACTCCCTCATCACTTCCCATCTTGACATCTTTTTCTCCTCCTTTTTACTCCCTGATCACTTCCCATCTTGACATCTTTTTCTCCTCCTTTTTAATCCCTCATCACTTCACATCTTGACATCTTTTTCTCCTCCTTTTTACTCCCTCACCACTTCCCATTATGACATCCTTTTCTCCTCCTTTTTACTCCCTCATCACTTCCCATCTTGACATCCTTTTCTCCTCCTTTTTACTCCCTCATCACTTCCCATCTTGACATCTTTTTCTCCTCCTTTTTACTCCCTCATCACTTCCCATCTTGACATCTTTTTCTCATCCTTTTTACTCCCTCATCACTTCCCATCTTGACATCCTTTTCTCCTCCTATTTACTCCCTTATCACTTCCCATCTTGACATCTTTTTCTCCTCCTTTTTACTCCCTCATCACTTCCCATCTTGACATCTTTTTCTCCTCCATTTTACTCCCTCATCACTTCCCATCATGACATCTTTTTCTCCTCCTTTTTACTCCCTCATCACTTTTCATCTTGACATCCTTTTCTCCTTTTTTTACTCCCTCATCTATTCTCATCTTAACATCCTTTTCTCCTCCTTTTTACTCCTTCATCACTTCCCATCTTGACATCATTTTCTCCTCCTTTTTACTCCCTCATCACTTCCCATCTTGACATCTTTTTCTCCTCCTTTTTACTCCCTCATCACTTACCATCTTGACATCTTTACTTCCTTCTTTTTACTCCCTCATCACTTTCCATCTTGACATCTTTTTCTCCTCCTTTTTACTCCCTCATCACTTCCCATCTTGACATCTTTTTCTCCTCCTTTTTACTCCCTCATCACTTCCCATCTTGACATCTTTTTCTCCTCCTTTTTACTCCCTGATCACTTCCCATCTTGACATCTTTTTCTCCTCCTTTTTAATCCCTCATCACTTCCCATCTTGACATTTTTTTTATCCTCCTTTTTACTCCCTCACCACTTCCCATCTTGACATCTTTTTTCCTTCTTTTTACTCCCTGATCACTTCCCATCTTGACATCTTTTTCTCCTCCTTTTTAATACCTCATCACTTCCCATCTTGACATCTTTTTCTCCTCCTTTTTACTCCCTCACCACTTCCCATCTTGACATCTTTTTCTCCTCCTTTTTACTCCCTCACCACTTCTCATCTTGACATCCTTTTCTCCTTTTTTTGTACTCCCTCATCTTTTCTCATCTTGACATCCTTTTCTCCTCCTTTTTACTCCTTCATCACTTCTTATCTTGACATCCTTTTCTCCTCCATTTTACTCCCTCATCACTTCCCATCTTGACATCCTTTTCTCCTCCTTTTTACTCCCTCATCACTTCCCATCTTGACATCTTTTTCTCCTCCTATTTACTCCCTCATCACTTCCCATCTTGAAATCTTTTTCTCCTCCTTTTTACTCCCTCATCACTTCCCATCTTGACATCTTTTTCTCCTCCTTTTTACTCCCTCATCACTTCCCATCTTGACATCCTTTTCTCCTCCTATTTACTCCCTCATCACTTCCCATCTTGACATCTTTTTCTCCTCCATTTTACTCCCTCATCACTTCCCATCTTGACATCCTTTTCTCCTCCTATTTACTCCCTCATCACTTCTCATCTTGACATCCTTTTCTCCTTTTTTTTTACTCCCTCATCACTTCTCATCTTGACATCCTTTTCTCCTCCTTTTTACTCCCTCATCACTTCTCATCTTGACATCCTTTTCTCCTTTTTTTTTACTCCCTCATCTATTCTCATCTTGACATCCTTTTCTCCTCCTTTTTACTCCTTCATCACTTCCCATCTTGACATCCTTTTCTCCTCCTTTTTACTCCCTCAACACTTCCCATCTTGACATCCTTTTCTCCTTTTTTTTACTCCCTCATCTATTCTCATCTTGACATCCTTTTCTCCTCCTTTTTACTCCTTCATCACTTCCCATCTTGACATCCTTTTCTCCTCCTTTTTACTCCTTCATCACTTCCCATCTTGACATCCTTTTCTCCTCCTTTTTACTCCCTCATCACTTCCCATCTTGACATCCTTTTCTCCTCCTTTTTACTCCTTCATCACTTCCCATCTTGACATCTTTTTCTCCTCCTTTTTACTCCCTCACCACTTCTCATCTTGACATCCTTTTCTCCTTTTTTTGTACTCCCTCATCTTTTCTCATCTTGACATCCTTTTCTCCTCCTTTTTACTCCTTCATCACTTCTTATCTTGACATCCTTTTCTCCTCCATTTTACTCCCTCATCACTTCCCATCTTGACATCCTTTTCTCCTCCTTTTTACTCCCTCATCACTTCCCATCTTGACATCTTTTTCTCCTCCTATTTACTCCCTCATCACTTCCCATCTTGACATCCTTTTCTCCGCCTTTTTACTCCCTCATCACTTCCCATCTTGACATCTTTTTCTCCTCCATTTTACTCCCTCATCACTTCCCATCTTGACATCCTTTTCTCCTCCTTTTTACTCCCTCATCACTTCCCATCTTGACATCTTTTTCTCCTCCTATTTACTCCCTCATCACTTCCCATCTTGACATCTTTTTCTCCTCCTTTTTACTCCCTCATCACTTCCCATCTTGACATCTTTTTCTCCTCCTTTTTACTCTCTCATCACTTCCCATCTTGACATCCTTTTCTCCTCCTATTTACTCCCTCATCACTTTCCATCTTGACATCTTTTTCTCCTCCATTTTACTCCCTCATCACTTCCCATCTTGACATCCTTTTCTCCTCCTATTTACTCCCTCATCACTTCTCATCTTGACATCCTTTTCTCCTTTATTTTTACTCCCTCATCACTTCTCATCTTGACATCCTTTTCTCCTCCTTTTTAATCCCTCATCACTTCCCATCTTGACATCTTTTTCTCCTCCTTTTTACTCCCTCATCACTTCCCATCTTGACATCTTTTTCTCCTCCTTTTTACTCCCTCATCACTTCCCATCTTGACATCTTTTTCTCCTCCTTTTTACTCCCTCATCACTTCCCGTCTTGACATCTTTTTTCCTCCTTTTTACTCCCTCATCACTTTTCATCTTGACATCCTTTTCTCCTTTTTTTTACTCCCTCATCTATTCTCATCTTAACATCCTTTTCTCCTCCTTTTTACTCCTTCATCACTTCCCATCTTGACATCATTTTCTCCTCCTTTTTACTCCCTCATCACTTCCCATCTTGACATCTTTTTCTCCTCCTTTTTACTCCCTCATCACTTCCCATCTTGACATCTTTACTTCCTTCTTTTTACTCCCTCATCACTTTTCATCTTGACATCTTTTTCTCCTCCTTTTTACTCCCTCATCACTTCCCATCTTGACATCTTTTTCTCCTCCTTTTTACTCCCTGATCACTTCCCATCTTGACATCTTTTTCTCCTCCTTTTTACTCCCTCATCACTTCCCATCTTGACATCTTTTTCTCCTCCTTTTTACTCCCTGATCACTTCCCATCTTGACATCTTTTTCTCCTCCTTTTTAATCCCTCATCTTTTCCCATCTTGACATCTTTTTCTCCTCCTTTTTACTCCCTCACCACTTCCCATCTTGACATCTTTTTTCCTTCTTTTTACTCCCTGATCACTTCCCATCTTGACATCTTTTTCTCCTCCTTTTTAATCCCTCATCACTTCCCATCTTGACATCTTTTTTCCTCCTTTTTACTCCCTCATCACTTTTCATCTTGACATCCTTTTCTCCTTTTTTTACTCCCTCATCTATTCTCATCTTAACATCCTTTTCTCCTCCTTTTTACTCCTTCATCACTTCCCATCTTGACATCATTTTCTCCTCCTTTTTACTCCCTCATCACTTCCCATCTTGACATCTTTTTCTCCTCCTTTTTACTCCCTCATCACTTACCATCTTGACATCTTTACTTCCTTCTTTTTACTCCCTCATCACTTTCCATCTTGACATCTTTTTCTCCTCCTTTTTACTCCCTCATCACTTCCCATCTTGACATCTTTTTCTCCTCCTTTTTACTCCCTCATCACTTCCCATCTTGACATCTTTTTCTCCTCCTTTTTACTCCCTGATCACTTCCCATCTTGACATCTTTTTCTCCTCCTTTTTAATCCCTCATCACTTCCCATCTTGACATTTTTTTTATCCTCCTTTTTACTCCCTCACCACTTCCCATCTTGACATCTTTTTTCCTTCTTTTTACTCCCTGATCACTTCCCATCTTGACATCTTTTTCTCCTCCTTTTTAATACCTCATCACTTCCCATCTTGACATCTTTTTCTCCTCCTTTTTACTCCCTCACCACTTCCCATCTTGACATCTTTTTCTCCTCCTTTTTACTCCCTCACCACTTCTCATCTTGACATCCTTTTCTCCTTTTTTTGTACTCCCTCATCTTTTCTCATCTTGACATCCTTTTCTCCTCCTTTTTACTCCTTCATCACTTCTTATCTTGACATCCTTTTCTCCTCCATTTTACTCCCTCATCACTTCCCATCTTGACATCCTTTTCTCCTCCTTTTTACTCCCTCATCACTTCCCATCTTGACATCTTTTTCTCCTCCTATTTACTCCCTCATCACTTCCCATCTTGAAATCTTTTTCTCCTCCTTTTTACTCCCTCATCACTTCCCATCTTGACATCTTTTTCTCCTCCTTTTTACTCCCTCATCACTTCCCATCTTGACATCCTTTTCTCCTCCTATTTACTCCCTCATCACTTCCCATCTTGACATCTTTTTCTCCTCCATTTTACTCCCTCATCACTTCCCATCTTGACATCCTTTTCTCCTCCTATTTACTCCCTCATCACTTCTCATCTTGACATCCTTTTCTCCTTTTTTTTTACTCCCTCATCACTTCTCATCTTGACATCCTTTTCTCCTCCTTTTTACTCCCTCATCACTTCTCATCTTGACATCCTTTTCTCCTTTTTTTTTACTCCCTCATCTATTCTCATCTTGACATCCTTTTCTCCTCCTTTTTACTCCTTCATCACTTCCCATCTTGACATCCTTTTCTCCTCCTTTTTACTCCCTCAACACTTCCCATCTTGACATCCTTTTCTCCTTTTTTTTACTCCCTCATCTATTCTCATCTTGACATCCTTTTCTCCTCCTTTTTACTCCTTCATCACTTCCCATCTTGACATCCTTTTCTCCTCCTTTTTACTCCTTCATCACTTCCCATCTTGACATCCTTTTCTCCTCCTTTTTACTCCCTCATCACTTCCCATCTTGACATCCTTTTCTCCTCCTTTTTACTCCTTCATCACTTCCCATCTTGACATCCTTTTCTCCTCCTTTTTACTCCCTCATCACTTCCCATCTTGACATCCTTTTCTCCTCCTTTTTACTGCCTCATCACTTCCCATCTTGACATCCTTTTCTCCTCCTATTTACTCCCTCATCACTTTCCATCTTGACATCTTTTTCTCCTCCATTTTACTCCCTCATCACTTCCCATCTTGACATCCTTTTCTCCTCCTATTTACTCCCTCATCACTTCTCATCTTGACATCCTTTTCTCCTTTATTTTTACTCCCTCATCACTTCTCATCTTGACATCCTTTTCTCCTCCTTTTTAATCCCTCATCACTTCCCATCTTGACATCTTTTTCTCCTCCTTTTTACTCCCTCATCACTTCCCATCTTGACATCTTTTTCTCCTCCTTTTTACTCCCTCATCACTTCCCATCTTGACATCTTTTTCTCCTCCTTTTTACTCCCTCATCACTTCCCGTCTTGACATCTTTTTTCCTCCTTTTTACTCCCTCATCACTTTTCATCTTGACATCCTTTTCTCCTTTTTTTTACTCCCTCATCTATTCTCATCTTAACATCCTTTTCTCCTCCTTTTTACTCCTTCATCACTTCCCATCTTGACATCATTTTCTCCTCCTTTTTACTCCCTCATCACTTCCCATCTTGACATCTTTTTCTCCTCCTTTTTACTCCCTCATCACTTCCCATCTTGACATCTTTACTTCCTTCTTTTTACTCCCTCATCACTTTTCATCTTGACATCTTTTTCTCCTCCTTTTTACTCCCTCATCACTTCCCATCTTGACATCTTTTTCTCCTCCTTTTTACTCCCTGATCACTTCCCATCTTGACATCTTTTTCTCCTCCTTTTTACTCCCTCATCACTTCCCATCTTGACATCTTTTTCTCCTCCTTTTTACTCCCTGATCACTTCCCATCTTGACATCTTTTTCTCCTCCTTTTTAATCCCTCATCTTTTCCCATCTTGACATCTTTTTCTCCTCCTTTTTACTCCCTCACCACTTCCCATCTTGACATCTTTTTTCCTTCTTTTTACTCCCTGATCACTTCCCATCTTGACATCTTTTTCTCCTCCTTTTTAATCCCTCATCACTTCCCATCTTGACATCTTTTTCTCCTCCTTTTTACTCCCTCACCACTTCCCATCTTGACATCTTTTTCTCCTCCTTTTTACTCCCTCACCACTTCTCATCTTGACATCCTTTTCTCCTTTTTTTGTACTCCCTCATCTTTTCTCATCTTGACATCCTTTTCTCCTCCTTTTTACTCCTTCATCACTTCTTATCTTGACATCCTTTTCTCCTCCTTTTTACTCCCTCATCACTTTCCATCTTGACATCTTTTTCTCATCCTTTTTACTCCCTCATCACTTCCCATCTTGACATCTTTACTTCCTTCTTTTTACTCCCTCATCACTTTCCATCTTGACATCCTTTTCTCCTCCTTGTTACTCCCTCATCACTTCCCATCTTGACATCTTTTTCTCCTCCTTTTTACTCCCTCATCACTTTCCATCTTGACATCCTTTTCTCCTCCTTTTTACTCCCTCATCACTTCCCATCTTGACATCTTTTTCTCCTCCTTTTTACTCCCTGATCACTTCCCATCTTGACATCTTTTTCTCCTCCTTTTTAATCCCTCATCACTTCACATCTTGACATCTTTTTCTCCTCCTTTTTACTCCCTCACCACTTCCCATTATGACATCCTTTTCTCCTCCTTTTTACTCCCTCATCACTTCCCATCTTGACATCCTTTTCTCCTCCTTTTTACTCCCTCATCACTTCCCATCTTGACATCTTTTTCTCCTCCTTTTTACTCCCTCATCACTTCCCATCTTGACATCTTTTTCTCATCCTTTTTACTCCCTCATCACTTCCCATCTTGACATCCTTTTCTCCTCCTATTTACTCCCTTATCACTTCCCATCTTGACATCTTTTTCTCCTCCTTTTTACTCCCTCATCACTTCCCATCTTGACATCTTTTTCTCCTCCATTTTACTCCCTCATCACTTCCCATCATGACATCTTTTTCTCCTCCTTTTTACTCCCTCATCACTTCCCATCTTGACATCTTTTTCTCCTCCTTTTTACTCCCTCATCACTTCCCATCTTGACATCCTTTTCTCCTCCTATTTACTCCCTCATCACTTCCCATCTTGACATCTTTTTCTCCTCCTTTTTACTCCCTCATCACTTCCCATCTTGACATCTTTTTTTCCTCCATTTTACTCCCTCATCACTTCCCATCTTGACATCCTTTTCTCCTCCTTTTTACTCCCTCATCACTTCCCACCTTGACATCTTTTTCTCCTCCTTTTTACTCCCTCATCACTTCCCATCTTGACATCCTTTTCTCCTCCTATTTACTCCCTCATCACTTCCCATCTTGACATCTTTTTCTCCTCCTTTTTACTCCCTCATCACTTCCCATCTTGACATCTTTTTCTCCTCCTTTTTACTCCCTCATCACTTCCCATCTTGACATCCTTTTCTCCTCCTATTTACTCCCTTATCACTTCCCATCTTGACATCTTTTTCTCCTCCTTTTTACTCCCTCATCACTTCCCATCTTGACATCTTTTTCTCCTCCTTTTTACTCCCTCATCACTTCCCATCTTGACATCCTTTTCTCCTCCTATTTACTCCCTCATCACTTCCCATCTTGACATCTTTTTCTCCTCCTTTTTACTCCCTCATCACTTCCCATCTTGACATCTTTTTCTCCTCCTTTTTACTCCCTCATCACTTCCCATCTTGACATCTTTTTCTCTTAGTTTATTTCAATCGGATTTTCTCTTTCTCTAAATTTTCATGTCTGTCTGTCTAACTTTCTTTCGCTTCTTCTTTCTCTTTCTTACTGTCTGTTTTTCTAATTTTCTATTGGTCCCCTTCCTCTCTCTCGTAACCCTCCCTTAATTTTTTTTCAGTTTTCTTTCTGTTTCTATCTGTTTATTCAGTTTTCTTCCTGTTTCTATCTGTCCATTCAATTTTCTTTCTGTTTCTATCTGTCCATTCAGTTTTCTTTCTGTTTCTATCTGTCCATTCAGTTTTCTTTCTGTTTCTATCTGTCCATTCAATTTTCTTTCTGTTTCTATCTGTCCATTCAGTTTTTTTTCTGTTTCTATCTGTCCATTCAGTTTTCTTTCTGTTTCTATCTGTCCATTCAGTTTTCTTTCTGTTTCTATCTGTCCATTCAATTTTCTTTCTGTTTCTATCTGTCCATTCAGTTTTCTTTCTGTTTCTATCTGTCCATTCAGTTTTCTTTCTGTTTCTATCTGTCCATTCAATTTTCTTTCTGTTTCTATCTGTCCATTCAATTTTCTTTCTGTTTCTATCTGTCCATTCAGTTTTCTTTCTGTTTCTATCTGTCCATTCAGTTTTCTTTCTGTTTCTATCTGTCCATTCAATTTTCTTTCTGTTTCTATCTGTCCATTCAATTTTCTTTCTGTTTCTATCTGTCCATTCCGTTTCCTTTCTGTTTTTATCTGTCCATTCAGTTTTCTCCTGTGTAAAATTATTAATAATATTGAACTCAAGTTATTATTAGCTCTGACTCATCACCTCATACCGTTTGTCTTTCTAGTGACAAATACATTCACACGAACACACGAACACACACACTGTCACGGGAGTTCTACTCCGTGCTTTCCATCTGCTCCTCCTAACCCGCCGATCTCTCCCCCCCCCCCTCCGGGGCCACTCCGCTCCAAGGACGTAAAATGCTAAGACGATGGGCCACGAAGTAAAAAAAAGTGCGAGAATGAAAGAGAGGGAAGTGGGGGAGAGTTGGGTAGGCGGGCGGGCGAGTGCTGGTGATCCTCACGCTAACACAGAAAGTGGATGGGTTTCGTCTGCTAGTGAAGTCGTGTTGGCCTGGAACTATATTGGTGTCTGGCTGTACTGCCAGCGACATGACGGTTTACCTGGATATGTACAATGATGTCAACACAACTGAGTGATGGATTATCAACACTGCAGCAACCTGCATATAGTGAGGCAGCGACTAAATGTTCTTCCAATTCAGTAGTATTCTCAAACACAGTCGGAGAAATCAATTGTGTTCAATTCTAAACGACTCCTGTTTCTAGAGTTGAAGGAAAATATTCTTTGGGTTCTGTATATTATGGATTCATACATTAACATGTAAGTTTTTTTTCTAAATTATATGTTTGTTTGTATCTCTTTGCTTGTTGTGTTTTTATCGTTTCACTGGCAGTTCACACGTGATGTTAATGTCTGTTCTATAAATAATATTGCTATTACTCGCATACACACATTCACACACGTGTGTTTGACACGGTTGACTGACTTCATGGTAAAGTTGTGTAACGACATCTATGTGCTGTAGTGCAATATGTTCCGGTTCACTGGTTCACTGTAGCTCACACTGTGGGGTTATGTTGACATGCCTCGATTAAATGGTAGTGAAAATGAATGCGTGACGAATTGATGATAGAGACTAATACATAGAATTGAGTATGACGGGTGTATGATGATAGAGACTAAATTCATAGAATTGAGTATGACGGGTGTATGATAGAGAAACCATCCATATAATTGAGTATGATGGGTGTATGATGATAGAGACTACATTCATAGAATTGAGTATGACGCGTGTATGATGATAGAGACTACATTCATAGAATTGAGTATGACGGGTGTATGATGATAGAGACTACATTCATAGAATTGAGTATGACGGGTGTATGATGATAGAGACTACATTCATAGAATTGAGTATGACGGGTGTATGATGATAGAGACTACATTCATAGAATTGAGTATGACGGGTGTATGATGATAGAGACTACATTCATAGAATTGAGTATGACGGGTGTATGATGATAGAGACTACATTCAAAGAATTGAGTATGACGGGTGTATGATGATAGAGACTACATTCATAGAATTGAGTATGACGGGTGTATGATGATAGAGACTACATTCAAAGAATTGAGTATGACGGGTGTATGATGATAGAGACTACATTCATAGAATTGAGTATGACGGGTGTATGATGATAGAGACTACATTCATAGAATTGAGTATGACGGGTGTATGATGATAGAGACTACATTCAAAGAATTGAGTATGACGGGTGTATGATGATAGAGACTACATTCATAAAATTGAGTATGACGGGTGTATGATGATAGAGACTACATTCATAGAATTGAGTATGATGGGTGTATGATGATAGAGACTACATTCATAGAATTGAGTATGACGGGTGTATGATGATAGAGACTACATTCATAGAATTGAGTATGACGGGTGTATGATGATAGAGACTACATTCATAGAATTGAGTATGACGGGTGTATGATGATAGAGACTACATTCATAGAATTGAGTATGACGGGTGTATGATGATAGAGACTACATTCATAGAATTGAGTATGATGGGTGTATGATGATAGAGACTACATTCATAGAATTGAGTATGACGGGTGTATGATGATAGAGACTACATTCATAGAATTGAGTATGACGGGTGTATGATGATAGAGACTACATTCATAGAATTGAGTATGACGGGTGTATGATGATAGAGACTACATTCAAAGAATTGAGTATGACGGGTGTATGATGATAGAGACTACATTCATAGAATTGAGTATGACGGGTGTATGATGATAGAGACTACATTCAAAGAATTGAGTATGACGGGTGTATGATGATAGAGACTACATTCATAGAATTGAGTATGACGGGTGTATGATGATAGAGACTACATTCATAGAATTGAGTATGACGGGTGTATGATGATAGAGACTACATTCAAAGAATTGAGTATGACGGGTGTATGATGATAGAGACTACATTCATAAAATTGAGTATGACGGGTGTATGATGATAGAGACTACATTCATAGAATTGAGTATGATGGGTGTATGATGATAGAGACTACATTCATAGAATTGAGTATGACGGGTGTATGATGATAGAGACTACATTCATAGAATTGAGTATGACGGGTGTATGATGATAGAGACTACATTCATAGAATTGAGTATGACGGGTGTATGATGATAGAGACTACATTCATAGAATTGAGTATGACGGGTGTATGATGATAGAGACTACATTCATAGAATTGAGTATGATGGGTGTATGATGATAGAGACTACATTCATAGAATTGAGTATGACGGGTGTATGATGATAGAGGCTACATTCATAGAATTGAGTATGACGGGTGTATGATGATAGAGACTACATTCATAGAATTGAGTATGACGGGTGTATGATGATAGAGACTACATTCAAAGAATTGAGTATGACGGGTGTATGATGATAGAGACTACATTCATAAAATTGAGTATGACGGGTGTATTTTGATGAGTTATTATTGAAAACCAACTACCGGTAATATGTCTATTTAGCATAAACAGCCCCGAATTTCCATGTTACATGTATTAAACTATGCATGCTATATACGCTTTCTGTCCAAATTATTTGTTGCCGATAGGGGTGAGAAAGGTATAAACAAACTAACCAAAGAGAATAACATACTTTATTATTAATTTGTTTAAATTTTGCAACGTCCTTTCGTTTCTTTGTATAAAAAAAAGATTCGTCATGATAAGAATATTTAAGCTGTTAACAATTTGTTTAATGATTTACTAAATCCTTGTTGTGCTTTCCTAGTACATAAATATTGAAATCCATGATACATAGAAGTGGTTTACCAGTATCATATGCCATAATTATGTACACTATAGCTGACAATGTGTCATAAACTCTGTACACGATCGCTAACAATTTATCATGAATTCTGCACACTATAGCTGACATGTATCATGAATTCTGTACACTATAGCTGACAATGTGTCATGAATTCTGTACACTATAGCTGACAAAGTATCATAAATTCTGTACACTATAGATGACAATGTGTCATGAATTCTGTACACTATAACTGACAATGTATCATAAATTCTGTACACTATAGGCGATAAATGTATCATGAATTGTGTACACTATAACTGACAATGTATCATGTGTTCTATACACTATAGCTGACAATGTATCATAATTCTGTACACTATAGCTGACAATGTATCATAATTCTGTACACAATAGCTTACACTGTATCATGAACTCTGCTCTCACTATAGCTGACAATGTATCATGAATAATGTACACTATAGCTGGCAATGTATTATAATTCTGTACACAATAGCTGTCAATGTATTGACACAATCTGGATCTAGATGACTAAATCTAATGACCTTTGATCTCCTATACCAGAATTAACAGAATATTCTAGACGGCTGCAGCCATTGATTGGTTCTTTGTTTACCATTACCTCTCCCCTCCCCCTTAATCCCAACCTTTAACAAATTGTTCCACCTCATTCTGAGAATGAGTGGACTGGCGTTATTTCCTGGGGGGGGGGGGGGGGGGGGGAGTGGACTGGCGTTATTTCCTGGTTCATTTACCTGTGGAAGCGGGAAGGGGGGGGGGAGAGAGGGGGGGGGGGCTTGGGTTTTATACAATACCAATGCTACTGTTGGTGTGAATAGAGAAATGGTCGAGTCATAGATTTGAATTCTAGTGGTGAGGAAGGGGACAGATGACTCACAAAAGCAGGTGGTGAGTTGACCTTATGGTTGATTTGTTTAGTTATTTCAATGATTTGTTTAGTTATTTCAATGATTTGTTTAGTCATTTCAATGATTTGTTTAGTTATTTCAATGATTTGTTTAGTTATTTCAATGATTCGTTTAGTTATTTCATTGGATAGTTATTTTATTGATTTGTTTGGCTTAGTTATTTTAATGGTTTGTTTAGTTATTTCAATGATTTATTTAGTTTTTTTAATGAGTTGTCTAGTTATTTCATTGGATTTGTTGAGTTATTTTATTGATTTGTTTGGCTTAGTTATTTTAATGATTTGTTTAGTTATTTTAATGATTTGTTTAGTTATTTTAATGATTTGTTTAGTTATTTCAATGATTTGTTTAATTATTTTAATGATTTATTTAGTTATTTTAATGATTTGTTTAGCTATTTCAATGATTTGTTTAGTTATTTCAATGATTTGTTTAGTTATTTAAATGCTTTGTTTAGTTATTTCAATGATTTGTTTAGTTATTTCAATGATTTGTTTAGTTATTTCAATGATTTGTTTAGTTATTTCAATGATTTGTTTAGTTATTTCAATGATTTGTTTAGTTATTTCAATGTTTTGTTTAGTTATTTCAATGATTTGTTTAGTTATTTCAATGATTTGTTTAGTTATTTCAATGATTTGTTTAGTTATTTCAATGATTTATTTAGTTATTCCATTGATTAGTTAAGTTATTTCATTGATTGGTTTAGTAATTTGATTGATTAATTAAAAAAAAATATTTATTTTTTAATGTTATAATTTTAAAATTTATTTTAATGATAAGAATAATACATAGCAGGCTTAAAAGGAAAGTTGAAGAAATTCTCTTAAAAGAACAGGCCAGGTTCAGAGCTGCCAGAAGCACTATCAAACAAATATTTAACATCAGAATTCTGAAACGAAAAGTGCCTTCGACACCAAAAACTTCTGATACACAAGTTAATTGATTTTAAAACTTCTGATATACAAGTTGATTGATTTTAAAACTTCTTATATACAAGTTCATTGATTTTAAAACTTCTGATATACAAGTTGATTGATTTTAAAACTTCTGATATACAAGTTCATTGATTTTAAAACTTCTGATATACAAGTTCATTGATTTTAAAAAGGCTTTCGATCGCTTGTGGCAAGTGATGAACCAATTCAATAGAGATAAAATCATCATCGATGTTATAAAGGTTCTATGTACTAAGGCAAGCAGTGCAGTTCTTCTTCTATAGGAGTACGCTTAGATGCATTCTCTCTCCAGTTCTATTCAATAAATTCCTGGCAAATATTTTAGTGGAACCATTACGGGGGTTTACACCAAGCCATATCATGAACGGACGTCCCATTTCTAATCTCAGATTTGCTGACGATATAGACCTTATTGAAACTGGTGAACGCTGCTTCACCGGCCCTATGGATCAATTTGGTTCGACGGGATACTTTGTTTTCTTTATAGACCTTATTGGAGAAAACGCTGACTAGGTACAAGACCTCGCTCCAAACTGGATGCTTAAAATAAATCTGCTGGTATGGAAATCAGCACAGAAAAAAAGGTAAAGTACTCATTAGCGGCGAAGACAACACAGGATGCTGCATAAAACTCAAAGGCCACATTTTGGAAGAGGATGAAATATTTAAATGC
This sequence comes from Anisus vortex, assembly GCA_949126835.1. Taxonomy (NCBI): domain Eukaryota; kingdom Metazoa; phylum Mollusca; class Gastropoda; family Planorbidae; genus Anisus; species Anisus vortex. The sequence goes on from OX421504.1 coordinate 20,586,072, forward strand.
CTATAATATGGTAATATCAGTATCAGCTTCCCAGTGAACAAATATCATTATCAGCTTCCCAGTGAACAAATATCATTATCAGCTTCCCAGTGAACAAATATCAGTATCAGCTGCCCAGTGAACAAATATCAGTATCAGCTTCCCAGTGAACAAATATCAGTATCAGCTTCCCAGTGAACAAAAAATTATACTCATCACTGGTACTTTCCCTATTTTTATATGGCTGCGAACTTTGGACGCAGAATTCAGAGGATGGGAGAAGAATTCAGGCCTTTGAGAACAAATGCTATAGAAATTTAATAGGAATACGCTATCAAGAAAGAAAAAAAAATGAATATGTCTTGCTCCAGGTCAATAATCTGGCGGGGAAACAGGAAGCACTCCTTTCAACTGTAAAACGACGAAACCTGAGATGGTTTGGTCATACTATAAGGTAGCGGTCAGCAACCGTCTGATACTAGTGTGCCAAAGTTTAATTTATCAGCGTGCCAACAGCCTAAATTTATTGTAATAGAGACTTGAATTCCCATTTTGGAGGTCTTCCTCTGCCACGGAAAATCGCCCTGCGTGCCAAGTCTGGCACGCGTGCCATATATTATCGACCCCTACTGTAAAGCATGAATCCTTGGCCAACACCATCCTTCAAGGTACAGTGGAAGGATCACGCAGAAAAGGTCGCTAGAAAAGAATTGGTTGGACAACCTGAAAGAGTGGACCGAACTACCTCTTGATACATTTCTGCAAACCGCTTCTGACCTGGACGAATAAAGAAATCACCTCCACGACGAAAGTCACATGTCTGATGATGATTAGTTTAGTTATTTCTTTAATTAGTTTAGTAATGCCAATGACTTTTTCTTTAGTCGGCTGATCTTTATATTTAGTAAGCCCATGACATTTGTTTAGTAAGTTTATCTTTTATTTTGTAAGTCAAATTATTTGTTTACTAAGCACATATATTTGTTAGATTCGGGCTTCGTTTTTCTGTTTACAATTCGAATGGAAATAAAATGTTTGTATTTAGTCATTTCATGGAATTTATAGGTTTTTTTAAAAACACTTACATTTATTTCTCGAGCATATTAACTTAAGAAATATAGGTCACGTGTTTAGCTAACTTCACATAGTGGGGGTGGGGGGTGACGATTTCTTAAACCTGCACAAATTTCATTGCTTGTCCTTACGCCTCAAATAAGCCATGTCCTTATGCTTAAAACAAAAAAACCTATGTCCTTATGCCTAAAAAAAGCAACCCATATCTTTATACATAACGTTATTTTTTCATAGATCAAAGGCTACCAGCGCTGGTGTATTAGACTAGTATCGATACCATGTTTGTGTAAAGATGCACACAGTTCGATCCATTCTCTTCTCACGGCCAACTTGACATGACGCTCGCTCTGTGGACTCTGTGACTCATCTGTCATGTCGTGTGCTGGAGACACGTGATCATGGCCTTCTTCGTCTGGTTATTTACTAGGGTTCACACATTCATTTTACTTGTACGATATCTTGTCTGTATGTTTCTTGTCTTCCCATATTATCTAATGTTTGTGTTATGACATGTATATGTATTCTTAGATTATTTCTTATTGTTTAGTTTATCCATAGATTATAAATTATAATACACATGGACCGCTTGCTTTAGTTTTATTTATGCTATTATCTTATTTTATTTTTTTTGGAATTCCCGATTCTAAATTAAGTATGTGCCATACAAACTTCCGTTTTATTCAATCGCATTTTTTTCGAATTTAAATGAATACTTGTTTTTTTCCCCCAAGATCTTGGCTTTTTTTTTAAGATACTAATTTCGAGGACCTAGGCCTATGTATCATTCATTTATGTATTTTAGTGGACACAATGTATCTTGGGAAGCGATTAAAAGTCTAAATGCATAATTCTATATCTGTTCTGTTTCATAAAGGGAGGGGAAAGTACGATGTGGATCACAGAGACAATATTGGACTAAAAATGAATTTTTCTGGGTTTGATTTAGGAACTCAACTAGGATATTTGGACATTTTGTATTGTCAACACATTTGTGTAAAGAAAAATTATACATAGGAACTTTTATAGCAAAGTGCTGTCGATAGAAAACTTCTTGTTGGATGCCTAGTAAATGCTGTTCTATGCAGAGGCTTGTCTTTTTTTAGTATTTGACGCCCTGGTAATGTGGCATTGTAGTAAGCTCTTGTCCATTCTATAAGTTGGAGTAACTTTTTTCCTTGCAAAAATTTTTCATAAGGCTTTGTGGAACCAAACAATTTTTCAAGAAAGACAAAACATTTCATAATTGTGTTCCTGGAAAAGAAATAAAATAATGTAGGCCTAAATATTATTTAGGAATATGAAAATTGCCTAATTTAAACTCATTAAGTGGTATAAAATCATAAAAATAGCTATCATTATTTGTACCAGTTAGCAATTTAATACGTACATTGTGTTAAGAAACATACATATAAATAATGTTTCTTTTAATCGTGTAATAATTTTGTTTGAGCTGTATATGTTTATTTTGTTATAACAGAATCTAACAAAATAATAACGTTAATTGTCAATTTCATTAATCATGAATTAATGCACTTTGTTGTAAGTTAATTAATTTATTAACCATTTCTATTTTTAAAAAACGCAGATGTATTATGTTTTTTCAAGAGCTGCATCATTGCATAAAATGGATTGCTCGAACAAACAGACAAAAAAATAAAATAATTAATAATCATTTAAAACCTACTCGAAATACAGGACTGGATTCATACCACGGATAAGTGAAGGCGCAAAAATCTTTTTTGTGGGTCTCAATGTCTGTAACAAATAAGAATAAGATAAGATAAAAATTGCAATCGGTTGGGCCTAGGGTACCAAATATTCCGAGTTGGAATCCTGGTGAAAGCCAGTATTTGTTCAGAAGTGTGTCCCTATATCTTACAGAAGTAGAGGATAAGTAAGGCGACTAGACGTTGCTCTATCACATAGATCTAGCCCCTTTGTGTGACGTGGCCAAACAACTTGTAAACTGCTGCTTCACTTGCTCAACAGATGCTTCACCTGCCCCACAGATGCTTTACTTGCCCTACAGATGCTTCAATTGACCTACAAATGCTTCACTTGCCCTACAGATGCTTTACTTGCCCTACAGATGCTTCAATTGCCCTACAAGTGCTTCACTTGCCCCACAGATGCTTGACTTGTCCTACAGATGCTTCACTTGCCTTACAAACGCTTGACTTGTCCTACAGATGCTTCACTTGCCCTACAAATGCGTTACTTGCCTTACATATGCTTCACTTGCCCGAACAATGCTTAACTTGCCCTACAGATGCTTCACTTGCCCTACAGATGCTTGACTTGTTCTACAAATGCTTCACTTGCCCTAACAATGCTTAACTTGCCATACAGATGCTTCACTTGCCCTAACAATGCTTAACTTGCTCTACAGATGTTTGACTTGCCCTACAGATGCTTTACTTGCCCTACAAATGCGTTACTTGCCCTACAAATGCTTCACTTGCCCTAACATTGCTTAACTTGCCCTGCAGATGCTTCACTTGACCTACAAATGCGTTACTTGCCCTACAGATGCTTCACTTGCCCTAACAATGCTTAACTTGCCCTACAGATGCTTCACTTGCCCTAACAATGCTTAACTTGCCTTACAGATGCTTCACTTGCCCTAACAATGCTTAACTTGCCCAACAGATGCTTCACTTACCCTAACAATGCTTCACTTGCCCTACAGATGCTTCACTTACCCTAACAATGCTTCACTTGCCCTACAGATGCTTCACTTACCCTAACAATGCTTCACTTGCCCTACAGATGCTTCACTTGCCCTACAGATGCTTCACTTGCCATGCAGATCAAACTGTGAACTGCTGCTTCATGAAGAGATATGCAATGCCTACTAAAACTAAATTCAACTTTCTAATTAAACAAAAAATGCGGGACGTTGTTGTCTGCGGTGACTTCGATTTTATAGCTTTCCAGTGATATCGATAAAAGCATCGAATAAAACGTTTGCACGAATCTGTTCGGAATGCCGTGACGTCATGTATTCAATGTTCTTGTAGGGCAGGGTTGTATCGGTTGGTGGTATCGTTTATTACAAAAGGATAACTCAGTAGGTGAAATTCAAAGATTATTCTCCACATGCCAGCACTAAGTGCATTTTGATTTCTACATGTGGCACACGTGCTGGTGATGAAATATGTGGCATGCTGTGATATATGTTTGCACTGAATGACATATTCAACAATAACTTTTATAAAATGACATTTTTTACAGGACATTTTAAAAATACATATTAGTAAAAAAAATATTAATAACAATAATAATAATGGTGCTTGTATAGCGCATATCCCGTTGATGACATTGACTATCTAATTCGATACAAATGTCAATGTAATAGTATATTCGACTAAAATGTCGTTACGATTACAACATTTCCTAATTTTGTTCAGCTACGCTCAAAGAAAGTAACACAAATGGGCTAGATGGCGAGTTGTATGTCAATTTTACACATTTCTAATTGGCTAGACGGCTAATTGTGCACCAATTTTACACATTTCTAATTGGCTAGATGGCTAGTTGTGCATCAATTTTACACATTTCTAATTGGCTAGACGGCTAGTTTTGCATCAATTTTACACATTTCTTATTGGCTAGATGGCTAGTTGTACATACATTTTACACATTTCTAATTGGCTAGATGGCTAGGTGTACATCAATTTTACACTTTTCTAATTTGCTAGTTGTAGGCTACATCAATTTTACACATTTTTAATTAGCTAGATGGCTAGTTGTACATCAATTCTACACATTTCTTCCTCAGTGGGTGTCAATAATCATCGAATCTCAATTTTAAATCAATTCTACAAGACATTTCCCCTCATCATTCTACATACTACAAGTGTCAATAATTATTATCAAATCTCAATTTTACATCAATTCTACAAGACGTTTTCTCCTCATCATTCTATATACTACATGTGTCAACAATCATCAGTCTCTAGTTTTGCATTAATTCTACAAGACATTTCCCCTCATCAGTCTACTTATGTCAACAATAAAGAAATTCAACAAGACATAAGAGATTTTTTTCTCATCATTATACGTGTGTCCAAGTTTTTATTATACATCAGTTCAACACAACTGTTTCTTTTGACTCAGTCTCCTTGTGTCAAGAAACACAAGCTTTGTTGTTCGTACAAAATGTCGGACAAAGTTATCACGTGTTCTCCCGTAACCTTCGCAGTGGCTGCTATAAAAGGAAATTTTATTCAGCCACATTGACTGTATTCGCCGTCAGTTTCTGTGTTGTAAGCATTAGTTCTCTGGGTATAAAAGATACAAGATTGTCAGTTTCTGTGATGTAAGCTTTAGTTCTCTGGGTATAAAAGATACAAGATTGTCAGTTTCGGTGTTGTAAGCTTTAGTTCTCTGGGTATAAAAGATACAAGATTGTCAGTTTCGGTGTTGTAAGCTTTAGTTCTCTGGGTATAAAAGATACAAGATTGTCAGTTTCGGTGTTGTAAGCTTTTATTATCTGGGTATAAGAGATACAAGATTGTCAGTTTCTCTGTTGTAAACTTTTATTTTCTGGGTATAAAAGATGCACGATGTACACAGTTTTGGACATTTCTATAACAAGCAAGCTAGAGATCAATTGACTACTCGTTAAAAGCCATAATGTTGTTGTTTGTAATTGAATTGGTGGTTTGAAATCATTTGGACATTTGTTCAATATATGGCAGTGCATTAAGTTAAAAACCTAGCTCTTTACATTGAAACTGTCTTATTATAAGTATACGGCTAAATATATGAAAATCATTTCTATTCTATATGTAACAACGTGTTAGTTCTACTTGTACCAGTATGTCAGTTCTTTTTTATACCAGGATGCCAGTTCTCTTTGTACCAGCATGTCAGTTCCATTTGTACTAGCTTGACAATTCTATTTGTACCAGCATTTCAGCTCTATTTGTACCAGTAGGTCAGTTCTATTTGTACCAGCTTGTCGGTTCTATTTGTATCAGAATGTCAGTTATATTTGAACCAGTATGTCAGTTTTATTTGTACAAACATGTTCGTTCTATTTTTACCAAAATGTCAGTTATATTTGTACCAGAATGTCAGTTCTATTTGTAAAAGAATGTCAGTTCTGTTTGTACCAGAATGTCAGTTCTATTTGTAACAGAATGTCAGTTCAATTTGTACTATCTCAAATATTTTTTCAATATATCTAAGATTATTAAAGCTCTAAATATAATATTTCTTTTCCAAATATTTAACATTTGTACTATCATTTTAGTTATATATTTAAAATTTTGTGTTATATTGTATTCGACAAAAGGCATTTTGAATTTATAATTTTTCTTTATGTAAATTTACAAACATGTCTATAGGCCTACATATTTTCAACATATAATATGAACTTAACGAATATTTCTTTGAAAAAAGAAAGCAATTACACCAAAAACAAACATACTTTATATTCATTACACCAAAACAAACTTGCTTTATATTCATTCCACAAAAACAAACATACTTTAAATTCATTACACCAAAACAAACTTGCTTTATATTCATTCCACAAAAACAAACATACTTTATATTCATTACACCAAAACAAACTTGCTTTATATTCATTCCACAAAAACAAACATACTTTATATTCAATACACAAAAACAAACATACTTTATATTTCGTAACTCCATGGTTGCTGCAATGTTCAATTCGTTGTATTCGATTTTGTCCCCCGTTTTTTCCTTACACCAAAACAAACATACTTTATATTCATTATACCAAAACATACATACTTAATATTCATTACACCAAAACAAACATACTTTATATTCATTTAACCAAAACAGACATACTTTATATTCATTCAACCAAAACAAACTTGCTTTATATTCATTCCACAAAAACAAACATGCTTTTATTCATTATACCAAATTAAACATACTTAATATTCATTACACCAAGACAAACATACTTTATATTCATTCAACCAAAACAGACATACTTTATATTCATTTAACCAAAACAGACATACTTTATATTCATTCAACCAAAACAAACTTGCTTTATATTCATTCCACAAAAACAAACATGCTTTTATTCATTATACCAAATTAAACATACTTAATATTCATTACACCAAGACAAACATACTTTATATTCATTCAACCAAAACAGACATACTTTATATTCATTTAACCAAAACAGACATACTTTATATTCATTCAACCAAAACAAACTTGCTTTATATTCATTCCACAAAAACAAACATGCTTTTATTCATTATACCAAATTAAACATACTTAATATTCATTACACCAAGACAAACATACTTTATATTCATTCAACCAAAACAGACATACTTTATATTCATTCAACCAAAACAAACTTGCTTTATATTCATTCCACAAAAACAAACATGCTTTATATTCATTATACCAAATTAAACATACTTTATATTCATTACACCAAAACAAACATACTTTATATTCATTCAACCAAAACAAACATACTTCATATTTATTCAGTGTTCATATTTAGTACCTCCATGGTTGCTGCAATGTTCAATTCGTTGTATTCGATTTTGTCTTAGACTAATTTAAATTTCCGTGCTCGCACACTCCAGATATCTGCTTCCCGATACGTGCAACACACTCCAGATATCTGCTTCCCGATACGTGCAACACACTCCAGATATCTGCTTCCCGATACGTGCAACACACTCCAGATATCTGCTTCCCGATACGTGCAACACACTCCAGATATCTGCTTCCCGAAACGTGCAACACACTCCAGATATCTGCTTCCCGATACGTGCAACACACTCCAGATATCTGCTTCCCGATACGTGCAACACACTCCAGATATCTGCTTCCCGATACGTGCAACACACTCCAGATATCTGCTTCCCGATACGTGCAACAGATTTAAAACGTCAGTGGCAGGGCTTTATCGACTCTGTAGTCTGTACTAGTACTCTATCCCACCCTTTAGTCATTCTGCTCAGACAGTGTCGATACCATAGTAATCAATCCCACCCTTAAGTCATTATGCCCGGGTAGTGTCGATACCATAGTAATCAATCCCACCCTTAAGTCATTATGCCCGGGTAGTGTCGATACCTCAGTAATCAATCCCGCCCTTAAATCCTTACGCTGAGACTGTCTTGTAACTCTACGGGAAATACCGGTAATTAAGTAAAGTTTAGAGTCAAGCAAAGCAGAAGACTAAAGAAATTACTCACATCCAGGTAGGGATATCTACTTTGGAAAGTTTGTAATTAGATATCATCAACATTACACCATATATCTATATATATAAAATAAGACTGTTTGTCCGCATACGGATACCCATTGGTCAATTTGAAATCACGTGAGTTTGTGTCACTGACCTATTTAGGCCTAGGTCTATATACTGTCTAATAATTTTTCATATTGGACATGTGTCATCGCTAGCTCAGTGGTAAACATAGCTGACTGCTATGCGGTCGACCCGGGTTCGATTCTCCAGATAGACTATACCTTTTTTTCGACAATTTATTTTTCAAACTTTAAAAACAAAAGACATTGTAAATGTACGGACAATTTAGATTTTTGTTAAATAAAAATACTTGCCTATTTTTTTACCCGATTACAATATTTATTTTAAATTACTTTCCTAAAAGTATTCAGTAAAAAATAATAATTGACATACACATGTATAAGATTTATATATTTCTTGTAAGTGTAGTTTATAAATTTTTTATGTGCATCTTATACAGTCTTGTTTTTTTTCCACCCGGGCACCGCCGGGCAATGTAGCTTGTATATATATATATATATAAACACGTAAATGTCATTTGGACAAACAGACATCTTCGGTAAATACAAACAAATACTTCCGACTGAAATATTAATCGAAACTTAAAATTGACCGCGAGGAAAACTATTGATAGTCTCGATATACCAACTCCCCATCATACGTCCAATCGAACTCCCTATGGTCACAAAACTCATGTATGTATGGATTTGTTTTCAATGAGCACTCTTGTCGCTGTTTCTTCAATAAAAAAAACATTACAAAAAAAGATGAGTGTTATATTGTATACTGTGTTCCTTGGTCATCTAACTGTGAAGTAATTTGGATTGCTAAGAAAATCTCACATGTTCTTTATACTGTTTATCTATAGTGTAGGAACATGTTCTTAATACTGTTTATATATAAAGTAGGAACATGTTCTTTATACTGTTTATCTATTCTATAGTGTAGGAACATGTTCTTTATACTGTTTATCTATAGTGTAGGAACATGTTCTTAATACTGTTTATCTATAAAGTAGGAACATGTTCTTTATACTGTTTATCTATTCTATAGTGTAGGAACATGTTCTTTATACTGTTTATCTATAGTGTAGGAACATGTTCTTAATACTTTTTATCTATAAAGTAGGAACATGTTCTTTATACTGTTTATCTATAGTGTAGGACCATGTTCTTAATACAGTTTATCTATAGTGTAGGAACATGTTCTTTATACTGTTTATCTATTCTATAGTGTAGGAACATGTTCTTTATACTGTTTATCTATAGTGTAGGAACATGTTCTTTATACTGTTTATCTATAATGTAGGAACATGTTCTTTTTACTGTTTATCTATAGTGTAGGAACATGTTCTTTTTACTGTTTATCTATAATGTAGGAACATGTTCTTTTTACTGTTTATCTATAGTGTAGGAACATGTTCTTTTTACTGTTTATCTATAGTGTAGGAGCATGTTCTTTATACTGTTTATCTACAGTATAGTAACATATTCTTTTTACTGTTTATCTATAGTGTAGGAAATGTCAACAATTGTAAATATTAATAAAGTTAATAGAAATATAATTTCTGATTTATTGGTCTGATGTCCTGACTCACAAACAAAGAACCAATTCACGTCTCAATTTGTATACCGCCGCTAGAGATTTGAACACATATGTAGAACCAATGAAAGGATCGTGCAACATATTGTGCCCTAAGTCTAAATATGTCACATCTTGTTAGGTCAAGATGACCTTGTGAGACTTTTTTTTCTTTATTGCATTGAGCAAAATAAAGCTAATATTTCCTGGGGTATTATATTTTTGTTAATTTCTTGTTGTTTTTTTTATCGTAGTATTTCTTTTACTGTGGCTGTTGGGATTGAAGTATTGTAATACATATTATATTTATATCTATGAAAGTATTTGGAAGAATCGTTTGAGGTATTCATTGTATTTTAGTTGTATTCTATACAGTCTTCCTTTGCATGTCTATATGTTAGTTTAGTTTATGTTGTCAAATCCCTTCGTGTATGTATTTGTGAATGTATATGTCCATGTCCTATGTAGGCCTAGCCTATAAGTTTAGATACTTAAAACTTGTATCATTAAATAAAAACATTATTTTATTAAGGAAAAATATCTTTCTGAAAAGAAAAAAGCAATACAGTTTTAAGCTGCGTATTTGTAATTTAATGGACTATATAATTTAATGGGCTAAACAATCAGTACAAATATTAGTACATACAAACATAGAGCTATACAATGAGTACAACTATTAGTACATACAAACATTGGGATATACAATCAGTAAAACTATTAGTACATACAAACATTGGGCAATACAATCAATACAAATATTAGTACATACAAACATTGGGCTATACAATCGGTACAACTATTAGTACATACAAACATTGGGCTATACAATCAGTACAAATATTAATACATACAAACATTGGGCTATACAATCAGTACAAATATTAGTACATACAAACATTGGGCTATACAATCAGTACAAATATTAATACATACAAACATTGGGCTATACAATCAGTACAAATATTAGTACATACAAACATTGGGCTATACAATCAGTACAAACATTAGTACATACAAACATTGGGCTATACAATCAGTACAAATATTAGTACATACAAACATTGGCCTTCTTAGATGACTAATAGATATAAATCATGTTCGAAATTTTGAACAAAAATGAAGGCCGAACAGACATTAAACTATAAGAAAAAACAATGTTTATTATTGTGATTAGAAAAGAATTATTTTCTATTTGTTGACTTCATTGATTCTTTTTTCTTTCAGACATTCCAAATCAGTGTTTTTATCTGATGACGAAAAAAAGGAAATGTTGCCTAGTTACAGATTGAAAGAAGGAACTGTCTGGTCTGTCATAAAACTACATCACTGGTAAACGCCCTCGGTCATTGATTATATTGGTACTCGGGCATTTGTCTGACTAGGACCTGTATATGAGAGAAATATGTCAGAATCAACATGATTCTCTATTACATAGAAGATCTAGCAATGAGATGAGCTTCAAGTGTATTCTGCCACTCCATGGTACATAGAGAAACACCTGGACTGTTTTATGTCTGTTTTTCAACTCATATATTGTGACTGTGAAGATTGTTCATATTTAACAAGAATTTGTAATTCCTTTAGTAGCAAGTTGATCGTGTTGTATTCGCTTCATACTTTATCTTCAAGAATTTATCTATAGATCAATACATGCATGCACATTTCGGGATAATAAACTAGTCAGATGTAGAGATGTAGTCCCAGGGTCAGAGATGACGTCAAATCTGTTGTAAAACCATGGCGTCTGGATTCCTCATGACTTCACCGAGGGCAGCCATGGAACAGGACACTCTGAGTTCTGACAATGATTCAGACTTCGGGCCGGACCAGGCGTCGTCCATGCCAGATGCCTGCCACAGATGTGGGAGCCGGGTTTACCCCGTGGAGAGAGTGGACGTGGGGGCGCTGTTTCACCGCAGATGTTTCCGGTGTCGTATTTGTGGACTGCAGGTAAACTCAGTCTTACATAATCATTTATTTAAACACACGCAGGTAACCTCATACTCACACAATCATTTATTTAAACACACGCAGGTAACCTCAATTAATCATTTATTCAAAGACACGCATGTTTGATAGGTTAGGGATATTAACTCTTCTCCTGTGAAGTCACAAGAGTTGTAAACTTAACCTTACCGAATAATTTATTTAAACACACGCATGTAACCTCAATCTCATATAATAACGTATTTAAACACACACAGGTAAACTCAGTCTTACATAATCATGTATTTAAAGTTTAAACACACACAGGTAACCTCAATCTCACATAATCATTTATTTAAACACATGCACGTAAATGAATCATCAAAAGTGTTTGTGAAATTATCAAGGTGTTTAAAATCATAAATCAAAATCTGACCTAGATCTCTCTATGTAGTTTGTCACCCAACATCTTAATAGGCTTACACATTACTACGTTTTCATATTAAATAGGCCTACACATTACTACGATTTTATATTAAATAGGCCTACACATTACTACGTTTTTATATTAAATAGGCTTACACATTACTACGTTTTCATATTAAATAGGCCTACACATTACTACGTTTTCATATTAAATAGGCTTACACATTACTACGTTTTTATATTAAATAGGCCTACACATTAATACGTTTTCATATTAAATAGGCTTACACATTAGGCCTACTACGTTTTTATATTAAATAGGCCTACACATTAATACGTTTTCATATTAAATAGGCTTACACATTACTACGTTTTTATATTAAATAGGCCTACACATTAATACGTTTTTATATTAAATAGGCCTACACATTACTACGTTTTTATATTAAATAGGTCTACACATTACTACGTTTTTATATTAAATAGGCCTACACATTACTACGTTTTTATATTAAATAGGCCTACACATTACTACGTTTTTATATTAAATAGGTCTACACATTACTACGTTTTTATATTAAATAGGCCTACACATTACTACGTTTTTATATTAAATAGGCCTACACATTACTACGTTTTTATATTAAATAGGTCTACACATTACTACGTTTTTATATTAAATAGGTCTACACATTACTACGTTTTTATATTAAATAGGCTTACACATTACTACGTTTTTATATTAAATAGGCCTACACATTACTACGTTTTTATATTAAATAGGTCTACACATTACTACGTTTTTATATTAAATAGGCCTACACATTACTACGTTTTTATATTAAATAGGCCTACACATTACTACGTTTTTATATGAAATAGGCCTACACATTAGGCCTACTACGTTTTTATATTAAATAGGCCTACACATTACTACGTTTTTATATTAAATAGGCCTTACACATAGCTACGTTTTTATATTAAATAGGCCTACACATTACTACGTTTTTATATTAAATAGGCCTACACATTACTACTTTTTTATATTTAAATAGGCCTACAAATTACTACGTTTTTATATTAAATAGGCCTACACATTACTACGTTTTTATATTAAATAGGCCTACACATTACTACGTTTTTATATTAAAAAGGCCTACACATTACTACGTTTTTATATTAAATAGGCTTACACATTACTACGTTTTTATATTTAATAGGCCTACACATTACTACGTTTTTATATTAAATAGGCTTACATCTTACTACGTTTTTATATTAAATAGCCTTACACATTACTATGTTTTTATATTAATATTATATAGGCTTACACATTACTAAGTTTTTATATTAAATAGGCTTACACATTAGGGCCCTACTACGTTTTTATATTAAATAGGCTTACACATTACTACGTTTTTATACTAAATAGGCTTACACATTACTACGTTTTTATATTAAATAGGCTTACACATTACTACGTTTTTATATTAAATAGGTTTACACATTACTACGTTTTTATACTAAATAGGCTTACACATTACTACGTTTTTATATTAAATAGGCTTACACATTACTACGTTTTTATATTAAATAGGCCTACACATTACTACGTTTTTATATTAAATAGGTCTACACATTACTACGTTTTTATATTAAATAGGCCTACACATTACTACGTTTTTATATTAAATAGGCCTACACATGTCTACGTTTTTATATTAAATAGGCCTACACATTACTACGTTTTTATATTAAATAGGCCTACACATTACTACGTTTTTATATTAAATAGGCCTTACACATAGCTACGTTTTTATATTAAATAGGCCTACACATTACTACGTTTTTATATTAAATAGGCCTACACATTACTACTTTTTTATATTTAAATAGGCCTACACATTACTACGTTTTTATATTAAATAGGCCTACACATTACTACGTTTTTATATTAAATAGGCCTACACATTACTACGTTTTTATATTAAAAAGGCCTACACATTACTACGTTTTTATATTAAATAGGCTTACACATTACTACGTTTTTATATTTAATAGGCCTACACATTACTACGTTTTTATATTAAATAGGCCTACACATGTCTACGTTTTTATATTAAATAGGCCTACACATTACTATGTTTTTATATTAAATAGGCCTACACATTACTACGTTTTTATATTAAATAGGCCTTACACATAGCTACGTTTTTATATTAAATAGGCCTACACATTACTACGTTTTTATATTAAATAGGCCTACACATTACTACTTTTTTTATATTTAAATAGGCCTACACAATACTACGTTTTTATATTAAATAGGCCTACACATTACTACGTTTTTATATTAAATAGGCCTACACATTACTACGTTTTTATATTAATATTATATAGGCTTACACATTACTAAGTTTTTATATTAAATAGGCTTACACATTAGGGCCCTACTACGTTTTTATATTAAATAGGCTTACACATTACTACGTTTTTATACTAAATAGGCTTACACATTACTACGTTTTTATTTTAAATAGGCTTACACATTACTACGTTTTCATACTAAATAGGCTTACACATTACTACGTTTTTATATTAAATAGGCTTACACATTACTACGTTTTAATATTAAAAAGGCTTACACATTACTACGTTTTTATATTAAATAGGCTTACACATTACTACGTTTTTATATTAAGTAGGCTTACACATTACTACGTTTTTATATTTATTAGGCTTACACATTACTACGAAAGGAAAATTATTATTTCCGATGTGACATGATAAACCTGGCTGGTTTGTAGACGTCTTATACTATACTGGCTGGTTTGTGGACGTCTTCTGCTATACTGGCTGGTTTGTGGACGTCTTCTGCTATACTGGCTGGTTTGTGGACGTCTTCTGCTATACTGGCTGGTTTGTGGACGTCTTCTGCTATACTGGCTGGTTTATGGACGTCTTCTGCTACACTGGCTGGTTTGTGGACGTCTTCTGCTATACTGGCTGGTTTGTGGACGTCTTCTGCTATACTGGCTGGTTTGTGGACGTCTTCTGCTATACTGGCTGGTTTGTGGACGTCTTCTGCTATACTGGCTGGTTTGTGGACGTCGTCTGCTATACTGGCTGGTTTGTGGACGTCTTCTGCTATACTGGCTGGTTTGTGGACGTCTTCTTCTATACTGGCTGGTTTGTGGACGTCTTCTGCTATACTGGCTGGTTTGTGGAAGTCTTCTGCTATACTGGCTAGTTTGTGGACGTCTTCTGCTATACTGGCTGGTTTGTGGACGTCTTCTGCTATACTTGCTGGTTTGTGGACGTCTTCTGAAATACTGGCTGGTTTGTGGACGTCTTCTGCTATACTTGCTGGTTTGTGGACGTCTTGTGCTATACTGGCTGGTTTGTGGACGTATTCTGCTATACTGGCTGGTTTGTGGACGTCGTCTGCTATACTGGCTGGTTTGTGGACGTCTTCTGCTATACTGGCTGGTTTGTGGACGTCGTCTTCTATACTGGCTGGTTTGTGGACGTCTTCTGCTATACTGGCTGGTTTGTGAACGTCTTCTGCTATACTGGCTGGTTTGTGAACGTCTTCTGCTATACTGGCTCGTTTGCGAACGTCCTCTGCTATACAAACGTTTTCAACTATCTCCGATTCGTCCTTAGAAATCTTTGTTCTTAGAACCTCTGAATGACTTCAATAAATCCACATACTCAGCTACCTAGCTACCAAACTACCCAACAACCCAGCTACCTAGCTACACAGCTACCCAGCTTCCTAGCTACTTTGAACTTTTTACACACAAAATAGCGTCTTTAAAAGTCAACAAGAATGCTACTTTAGTTTCCGTAAAAAAAGTTTACCATAGACCTACTTTTATATTTTTGTGTTTCTCACAGTTATCATTAAGATCATTCCACTGGCACCACAATGACCTACTTTTATATTTTTTTGTTTTTCACACTTAACCTTAAGAACATTTCACTGGCACCATAATGACCTACTTTTGTATTTTTGTGTTTCTTACAGTTAACTTTAAGAACATTTCACTGGGACCAGACTAATGCACCGGATATTTATTGCCACGCCCATGTTCCTCGTCACGTGGGTTGCCTGGACAACGAATCTGTTGGGATTAAGTCTGCCATTAATGCTCCAAAAAGAGGCGTGGCCACATCAGATCAGGTTAGTTTTTTTTCACACACAACGTGGGAATAGGGCTTAACGTCTGTAGACTTTATTTGAAGTTGTCATTGATAATATTTGGAAGTGTGTATAGAATAGATTCAAGCAGATGTTATGAAGTTGTCATTGAGAATATTTGGAAGTGTGTAGGCCCCTATATAATAGATTCATCAGATGTTATGAAGTTGTCATTGAGAATATTTCGAAGTGTGTAGGCCCCTATATAATAGATTCAAGCAGATGTTATGAAGTTGTCATTGAGAATATCTGGAAGTGTGTAGGCCCCTATATAATAGATTCATCAGATGTTATGAAGTTGTCATTGAGAATATTTGGAAGTGTGTAGGCCCCTATATAATAGATTCATCAGATGTTATGAAGTTGTCATTGAGAATATTTGGAAGTGTGTAGGCCCCTATATAATAGATTCATCAGATGTTATGAAGTTGTCATTGAGAATATTTCGAAGTGTGTATATAATAGATTCAAGCAGATGTTATGAAGTTGTCATTGAGAATATTTGGCAGTAAGTATAGGAATACATTCAAGCAGATGTAAAGTGCAATATCTCATGTTAGAGAAATACATACTAACACTTGATAGAGCTTACATTACATTAATAGATGTACTTGAAGGTTAAGATTTAAGCTCAAGGATCGGAATAACAAAAGATGAAAAAGGCAGGTAGAGGCATTGTCATAGAGCTGTACAAGGCAGGTAGAGGCATTGTCATAGAGCTGTACAAGGCAGGTAGAGGCATTGTCATAGAGCTGTACAAGGCAGTTAGAGGCATTGTCATAGAGCTGTACAAGGCAGTTAGAGGCATTGTCATAGAGCTGTACAAGGCAGTTAGAGGCATTGTCATAGAGCTGTACAAGGCAATTAGAGGCATTGTCATAGAGCTGTACAAGGCAGTCAGAGGCATTGTCATAGAGCTGTACAATGCAGTTAGAGGCATTGTCATAGAGCTGAACAAGATGACATTTGACAATCAGATGAACATTTGACTATATTGTCTGATAAATGGGATGACATTTGACAGTGAAATGAACACTTGACTATTATTGTCTGATAAATAGGATGACATTTGACAATGAAACGAACACTTGCGCTTGAAATATCACTACCAGTATTTAATAACACTAAACTTACTAAATATAGTCTTAAGATTTTGACTTAAAATTTCTTTTCTAATTTTTAATCTTTTTTTTTTTATTTTCGCATATTGGTAAACAAATTAAATGATTCCACCTTTGAAATGTGTAAAATAAATTCCTTTCAACTGAAAGCCAGCATCACATGATATAATCCGACTGTTTAGTGCTACATTGATAGCCCTACTACAGTAGAGAATCGATACGGGCCACTGCTACTATAATTAATAAGCCACATATTTTTGCTGCTGCTGTAACGTTTAGACCTGAATGGCAACTGTATCTAGCAGTACATATTGATTGAGCAATCCAGTCATCCCTGCCATGCCTTCCACCCCCTCAACGACACAATTTCAACTCTTTCATTCCTCTCCAGTAATGCAAATTGCGATGTTGAAGTGGCCTATATATTTGAACAAACCAAAATTTCGTGGGGCAGCTTATTATTTCAATTTACTTTCAACTCCACTGCTTCACTAACACTGGACACACTATCACACACTCACTGACCCATACAACAAAATGTTTTACGTCACGAAAGGAAGTGAGTTGACAAGATATATGTAATCGATTTCTAATATACTTTTATTTACTTTAAGCATCGATGCTATAATGCGATACTGAGGCTGTTAGGTTCCATTATAATACTCTTATACGGCACACTTTATTACACACACATTAAGCTTAGTATCCAAGATATGAACAGGAGCTTCTAACGTTGAGTGTCTAATCAAATATTTGCAGTACTATGTCACAAATAGAGAGATAAATGTACAGCATTATGAAATATTTGTCAGCCTATTAAAAGTGAAACATTAAAATGTGTATATAACAGTTTGAGTGTAAATAAATAAGAAGATAACTTCTACCATCTTTATTCTTTTTGTTCACAATTTCTCTCCCCTTGGTTTTTACACTATTGCCCCTTTAAAAAGTTACGTCAGAGAAGTTTGATATGAACCAGAACAACGTATCAGGTTCTTGGAGTGTTCTGGTGCAACTTATCCTTTCAACTTCTCTGGTGAAATCAATATCTTGAATATTGTATGGAATAGAATGAATTGATAGAATTGATAGAAAGAATTCGCACATAGAAAGGAATGTGAATTAATAAGTCACAAGTATTAAACTTTAAACATGTTAAAGATGTTAACTAATAAACTAATACATAAAATTAAAACAGGCCCAGTTAAACGTGAGACATTCAGTTGACTGTAGGAATGAATATTTGAGTTCTGATGTTAATTATTCTGACAACATGGGAAGTGTACAGATTAGTTAGTAAGGACTTGTGACTCATCAGTATTGCTTGTAGGTAGCTGATGTTGTTTTACAGTTATATCATAGAGTCTAGCACGTAGTGTGAGAAATAGAATTAGTCTAGCTCGTAGTATGAGAAATAGAATGAGTCTATCATGTAGTATGAGAAATAGAATGAGTGTAGCTCGTAGTATGAGAAATAGAATGAGTCTAGCTCGTAGTATGAGAAATAGAATTAGTCTAGCTCGTAGTATGAGAAATAGAATGAGTCTAGCTCGTAGTATGAGAAATAGAATTAGTCTAGCTCGTAGTATGAGAAATAGAATGAGTCTATCATGTAGTATGAGAAATAGAATGAGATTAGCATAAAATATGAGAAATAGAATGAGTCTAGCATGTAGTTTGAGAAATAGAATGAGTCCAGCACGTAGCATGAGAAATAGAATGAGTCTAGGTCGTAGTCTGAGAAATAGAATGAGTCTAGCATGTAGTATGAGAAATAGAATAAGATTAGCTCGTAGTATGAGAAATAGAATGAGTCTTCACAAAGTATGAGAAATATAATGAATATAGCAAGTAGTATGAGAAATAGAATGAGTCTAGCATGTAGTATGAGAATTAGAATGAGTCTAGCTCGTAGTATGAGAAATAGAATGAGTCTAGCATGTAGTATGATAAATAGAATTAGTCTAGCTCGTAGTATGAGAAATAGAATGAGTCTTCACAAAGTATGAGAAATAGAATGAATCCAGCACGTAGTATGAGAAAGAGAATGAGCCTAGCATAAAGTATGAGAAATAGAATGAGTCTAGCACGAAGTATGAGAAATAGAATGAATCCAGCACGTAGTATGAGAAAGAGAATGAGCCTAGCATGAAGTATGAGAAATAGAATGAATGAGTCTAGCACGTAGTATGAGAAATAGAATGAGTCTGGCACGTAGTATTAGAAATAGAATGAGTCTAGCTCGTAGCATGAGAAATAGAATGAGTCTAGCACGTAGTATGACAAATAGAATGAGTCTAGCACGTAGTATGAGAAATAGAATGTGTCTAGCTCGTAGAATGAGAAATAGAATGTGTCTAGCTCGTAGAATAAGAAAACGTTTTGTTGTAAGAAGATTGTACACTAAGAGATTAAGTATTAACTTTTATGCCTCTAGACATTATTTCTCCATTTTCTTAGGAATATTTTTGTAATATTTTGGTCGTAATCTTCTTGCAGACTATGTCTTTATACTGTTGTCTTAATCTATTGTAGACTATTTCTTTATTGATTTTTCTTAATCTATTGTAGACTATTTCTTTATTGATTTTTCTTCATCTATTGTAGACTATTTCTTTATTGATTTTTCTTAATCTATTGTAGACTATTTCTTTATTGATTTTTCTTAATCTATTGTAGACTGTTTCTTTATTGATTTTTCTTAATCTATTGTAGACTATTTTATTTATTGATTTTTCTTAATCTATTGTAGACTATTTATTTATTGATTTTTCTTAATCTATTGTAGACTATTTCTTTATTGATTATTCTTAATCTATTGTAGACTATTTCTTTATTGATTTTTCTTAATCTATTGTAGACTATTTCTTTATTGATTTTTCTTAATCTATAAAAGAAAGTATTTTTGTAATTTTGAACTTAATCTACACGAAGAGTATTTTTCGGATATTTTAGCGAGACGATTTCTAGATATTTTCTGTTTTTCTTTGTCTTTGTGAGACTTTTAGTTCACCATTTTGTATTGAATTAAAGTATGTCGAATGATTCACTAAAACATGTTTTCTTAGAGATATTTTTGTCATTGTTGAAAACATATCTTCATACAATACACAGTTTACCAAAGGAAATATTTGTTTCATAGTTCTATCATGAAACAATCAGATACGTCTTCTTACTGGATGACGGTATAACGAGTTGCCCCCTTGCTGAGGTTTAAATGACATTGTTATATAGTTCAAGTGGGCATGTTTCTGGAAATGTCTCTCTCGTGCAGTAAACGAGGGGAGACGTGAATAATTGAAACAGCCTGGACCAGGCCCGAGGAAACCGACGATCAGAGTGAAACGTGGAGGTGAAGGGAGTCAACCAGCGATTGGCTGTTTCCCGGCTAATTCTACTAGTCCGCCTGCAGTGAGAGTTATCACCCCCCCCCCTCCTCGCTTCTGTTATTGTTTCATCTCCTTCATTGCTGATATTGTCGAATGGAGAAATACTTGACTCTAGTTCACACAAGTGCTTATAGCATAACATACATCATCAGCTCTGCATAGAGCTTATAGCACAACATACATCATCAGCTCTGCATAGAGCTTAAAGCACAACATACATCATCAAGAGTGCATAGAGCTTATAGCATAACATACATCATCAGCTATACACAGAGCTTATTGCGGAAAAAAACATCATTAGCTCTGCATAGAGCTTATAGCGGAAAAAAACATCATTATCTCTGCAGAGAACTTATAGCGATAAAACCATAATTAGCTCTACATAGAGCTTATAGCGGAAAAAAACATCATTAGCTCTGCAGAGAACTTATAGCGATAAAACCATAATTAGCTCTACATGGAACTTATAGCGGAAAAAAACATCATTAGCTCTGCAGAGAACTTAAGCGAAAAAAAACCATCATTAGCTCTGCATAGAGCTTATAGCGGAAAAAAACATCATTAGCTCTGCATAGAGCTTATAGCGGAAAAAAACATCATTAGCTCTGCAGAGAACTTATAGCGAAAAAAACATAATTAGCTCTACATAGAGCTTATAGCGGAAAAAAACATTATTAGCTCTGCAGAGAACTTAAGCGAAAAAAAACATCATTAGCTCTGCATAGAGCTTATAGCGGAAAAAAACATCATTAGCTCTGCATAGAGCTTATAGCGGAAAAAAACATCATTAGCTCTGCATAGAGCATTTATTATTATTTTCTTTCTCTCTTAACAAAACTTATGGTAGTCTTTCGTTTCTTCGTCATTTTGACGAGCATGGCCACTAGTATATATCTATGTATCTATAAAATAGTGTTTGTCCGCATACGGATCCCCATTGGTCAATTTCAAATCACATGAGTTTGTGTCGCTGACCTATTTAGGCCTAGGCCTATATACTGTCTAATAATTTTTCACATCGGACATGTGTCTTCACTAACTCAGTGGTAAACGTGGCGGACTGCTATGCGAGCAACCCGGGTTCGATTCGCCAGTTAGACTATACCTTTTTTTTTTCGACAATTTCTTTTAAAACTTTTAATAACAAAAGACATTGTAAATCTACAGGCAATTTATAATTTTGTTAAATAAAAATACTTGCCTATTTTTTTTTTACCCCATTACAATATTTATTTTAAATTACTTTCCTAAAAGTGTTCAGTAAAAAAAATTATAATTTAAATATTAGATTTATAGCTTTCTTTTAAGTGTAGTTTATACATTTTTTATCTGCACCTTATACAGTCCTTTTTTTTTTCACCCGGGCAACGCCGGGCAATGTAGCTGGTAGTATATATATATATATATATATATATATATATATATATATATATATATATATATAGAGAGAGAGAGAGAGAGAGAGAAAGATAGATAGATAGATAGATAGATGGACTACAATATCCAAGACCACAATATCCAATACTACAATAGCCAAATTCCAAGTGACTCTATGGATCCATACTATAAACCGAGCAATGTATATATATCTATAGGAATATGTCTGACCTTGTGAAGAAATAGAAGCAATATGGACATTTAGAATTAAAACCAACAGCTATGGGCTATCATGTCTAGTAATCAAGAAATCTGAAAACTTGTTTTTTTCCTGTTTCCAAAACAAACAAAAAAGAGGAAAGAAGAAACAGATGCACGAGAATGAATCGGTGATGTTGTACACAAAGTTGAAAACTTTACCTCATTACTGAACATTTTGTCTGATTTGACATCTGGCACTCATCGGGAAAACTCATTATAGATTACCTGCCCCTTCTTTTACTATATACTACCTGTCCTTGTTTTACAATAAAACATATGCTCATGTATTTTTTTCTTTTTAATTATATTTCTTATATACACTCTAAATAATCGGTATGATATGTCTTGCTTTTGTTAAGTCCTACTCAGTATGTGTATGTGTGTGATAAAGACCCCCCATCCCTCCCCAGAATACTTTGATTACTGTTCTAAAGGTATTGCTGGTTATTTTCCCTTTTCGTTTTCTATCGGAATTGATCCTGTTTGAAGTAAATATGCAGGCTAGTGCTGTTTTAATTAAAGCAAGTAGCGACGCTCCTTTCTACTTCTTTGAAACCTAGCCAGGCGCAGGGGAGGCTATTCAGTCTTCTGTGACGTCTGCTATCATTACTTGAACAGTCAGGTGCCGTTACTCCAACCGTCAAACACGATCATGGTGTAAAAACACGGTAAAGTATGTGTGGGGGGAGAGAAGTATGGTCTGCAAGTGTTTTTTTTTTTAATTATCTTCTCTTTAATAAAAGTAAGTGAAGGATTTGTTGTCCTTGATGTTGCATCCAAAGTTGCTGGTCTGCATCTGTCAGGTTCATGTAGAAACTATATGTGTGTGTGTTGGAATCATTAAGTACTACATCTGTATAGTAATCATTTTAATACATCTATATACACTAGATTTACGCTAGATATACTAGACTTATATACTATATGCACTCGATTTACACTAGGTATACTAGACCTATATACTATATACACTAGATTTACACTGGAAATACTAGACCTATATGCTACATACACTAGATTTACACTAGATATACTAATTACTATACCTATTAACCTTGCTATTGTAGTCTTGGCTATTGTAGTCTTGACTATTGTAGTCTTGGTTATTGTAGTCTTGGATATTGTAGTCTTGGCTATTGTGGTCTTGGCTATTGTAGTCTTGGCTATTGTAGTCTTGGCTATTGTAGTCTTGTCTATTGTAGTCTTGGCTTTTGTAGTCTTGGCTATTGTAGTCTTGGCTATTGTAGTCTTGGCTATTGTAGTCTTGGCAATTGTAGACTTGGCTATTGTAGTCTTGGCTATTGTAGTCTTGTCTATTGTAGTCGAGTCTGTATTTTTAAAAGTATTTTTAGTTCTGTAACGTAACATGGATATTACAAATATTAGTGACGTCATCTAGATTAAACTAAATTCGAGGGACGCCTGCTTATATTATGTAATTTGTCTTTGAACAAGCAATTCACGTAAAAACTTTAAATATCACAATCATACACAATAGCAGAAAACAAAGCAAATCAACCATAAAATGACACAATGTAGACGTGGAAATCTCTACACAAACATCTGGACATGGAATAAACTGCAAATAAAGCTAATTTGAAATGGGTGGGTCTTAGAAATCTAAATGTTTAATTCGTAGTGAAATTGACTATCTTATACACAGCAGTAAGCTACTATAAACAATAAGGAACAGTAAGGAACTATATAAAGCAGTAAGCCACTATAAACAACAGTAAAGAACTATATAAAGCAGTAAGCCACTAAAAACAACAGTAAAGAACTATATAAAGCAGTAAACCACTATAAACAACAGTAAAGAACTATATACAGCAGTAAGCCACTATAAACAACAGTAAAGAACTATATAAAGCAGTAAACCACTATAAACAACAGTAAAAAACTATATAAAGCAGTAAGCCACTATAAACAACAGTAAAAAACTATATAAAGCAGTAAGCCACTATAAACAACAGTAAAGAACTATATAAAGCAGTAAACCACTATAAACAACAGTAAAGAACTATATAAAGCAGTAAGCCACTATAAACAACAGTAAAGAACTATTTAAAGCAGTAAGCCACTATAAACAACAGTAAAGAACTATATAAAGCAGTAAACCACTATAAACAACAGTAAAGAACTATATAAAGCAGTAAGCCACTATAAACAACAGTAAAGAACTATATAAAGCAGCAAGCCACTATAAACAACAGTAAAGAACTATATAAAGCAGTAAACCACTATAAACAACAGTACGCTACTATAAAACACGGTAATGAACTATAGAAAGCAATAAGGAACTATATACCGCAACATAGACAGCATTATAGTACTATGCATTACAGTAAGGCAACATAGACAGCATTATAGTACTATGCATTACAGTAAGGCAACATAGACAGCATTATAGTACTATGTACTACAGTTAGGCAACATAGACAGCATTATAGTACTATGCATTACAGTAAGGCAACATAGACAGCATTATAGTACTATGCATTACAGTAAGGCAACATAGACAGCATTATAGTACTAAGTACTACAGTTAGGCAACATAGACAGCATTATAGTACTATGCATTACAGTAAGGCAACATAGACAGCATTATAGTACTATGCAATACAGTAAGGCAACATAGACAGCATTATAGTACTATGCATTACAGTAAGGAAACATAGACAGCATTATAGTACTATGTACTACAGTTAGGCAACATAGACAGCATTATAGTACTATGCATTACAGTAAGGCAACATAGACAGCATTATAGTACTATGCATTACAGTAAGGCAGCATAGACAGCATTATAGTACTATGCATTACAGTAAGGCAACATAGACAGCATTATAGTACTATGTACTACAGTAAGGCAACATAGACAGCATTATAGTACTATGTACTACAGTAAGGCAACATAGACAGCATTATAGTACTATGTACTACAGTTAGGCAACATAGACAGCATTATAGTACTATGCACTACAGTAAGGCAACATAAAAAGCATTAAGGTACTATGCACTACAGTTAGGCAACATAGACAGCATTATAGTACTATGTACTACAGTTAGGCAACATAGACAGCATTATAGTACTATGCACTACAGTTAGGCAACATAGACAGCATTATAGTACTATGCACTACAGTCAGGCAACATAGACAGCATTATAGTACTATGCACTACAGTAAGGCAACATAGACAGCATTAAGGTACTATGCACTACAGTTAGGCAACATAGACAGCATTATAGTACTATGCACTACAGTAAGGCAACATAGACAGCATTTAAGTACTATGTACTACAGTTAGGCAACATAGACAGCATTATAGTACTATGCACTACAGTTAGGCAACATAGACAGCATTATAGTACTATGCACTACAGTTAGGCAACATAGACAGCATTATAGTACTATGCACTACAGTCAAGCAACATAGACAGCATTATAGTACTATGCACTACAGTAAGGCAACATAGACAGCATTAAGGTATTATGCACTACAGTAAGGCAACATAGACAGCATTAAGGTACTATGCACTACAGTAAGGCAACATAGACAGCATTAAGGTACTATGCACTACAGTAAGGCAACATAGACAGCATTAAGGTACTATGCACTACAGTAAGGCAACATAGACAGCATTATAGTACTATGCACTACAGTCAGGCAACATAGACAGCATTATAGTACTATGCACTACAGTCAGGCAACATAGACAGCATTAAAGTACTATGTACTACAGTCAGGCAACATAGACAGCATTAAGGTACTATGTACTACAGTAAGGCAACATAGACAGCATTAAGGTACTATGCACTACAGTAAGGCAACATAGACAGCATTAAGGTACTATGTACTACAGTAAGGCAACATAGACAGCAATAAGGTACTATGCACTACAGTCAGGCAACATAGACAGCATTAAGGTACTATGTACTACAGTAAGGCAACATAGACAGCATTAAGGTACTATGTACTACAAAAAGGAACTATGTACTACAGTAAGGAACTACGTACTACAGTGAGGAACTATGTACTACAGTAAGGAACTATGTACTACAGTAAGGAACTATGTACTACAGTCAGGCAACATAGACAGCAATAAGGAACTATGTACTACAAAAAGGAACTATGTACTACAGTAAGGAACTATGTACTACAGTAAGGAACTATGTACTAAAGTAAGGAACTATGTACTACAGTAAGGAACTATGTACTACAGTAAGGAACTATGTACTACAGTAAGGCAACATAGACAGCAATAAGGAACTATGTACTACAAAAAGGAACTATGTACTACAGTAAGGAACTATGTACTACAGTAAGGAACTGTGTACTACAGTAAGGTACTATGTACTACAGTAAGGAACTATGTACTACAATAAAGAACTATGTACTACAGTAAGGAACTATGTACTACAGTAAGGAACTATGTAATACAGTAAGGAACTATGTAATACAGTAAGGAACTATGTAATACAGTAAGGAACTATGTACTACAGTAAGGAACTATGTAATACAGTAAGGAACTATGTAATACAGTAAGGAACTATGTACTACAGTAAGGAACTATGTACTACAGTAAGGAACTATGTAATACAGTAAGGAACTATGTACTACAGTAAGGAACTATGTAATACAGTAAGGAACTATGTAATACAGTAAGGAACTATGTACTACAGTAAGGAACTGTGTACTACAGTAAGGAACTATGTACTACAGTAAGGAACTATGTACTACAGTAAGGCAACATAGACAGCAATAAGGAACTATGTACTACAAAAAGGAACTATGTACTACAGTAAGGAACTATGTACTACAGTAAGGAACTATGTACTACAGTAAGGAACTATGTACTACAGTAAAGAACTATGTACTACAGTAAGGAACTATGTACTACAGTAAGGAACTATGTACTACAGTAAGGAACTATGTACTACAGTAAGGAACTATGTACTACAGTAAGGAACTATGTACTACAGTAAGGAACTATGTACTACAGTAAGGAACTATGTACTACAGTAAGGAACTATGCATTACAGTAAGGAACTATGTACTACAGTAAGACAATA
The DNA here is from genome assembly GCA_949126835.1 of Anisus vortex. Taxonomy (NCBI): domain Eukaryota; kingdom Metazoa; phylum Mollusca; class Gastropoda; family Planorbidae; genus Anisus; species Anisus vortex. The sequence continues at coordinate 20,613,758 of OX421504.1, forward strand.
TAGACACCAATAAGGTACTATGTACTACAGTAAGGCAACATAGACACCAATAAGGTACTATGTACTACAGTAAGACAACATAGACACCAATAAGGTACTATGTACTACAGTAAGACAACATAGACACCAATAAGGTACTATGTACTACAGTAAGACAACATAGACACCAATAAGGTACTATGTACTACAGTAAGACAACATAGACACCAATAAGGTACTATGTACTACAGTAAGGCAACATAGACACCAATAAGGTACTATGTACTACAGTAAGGCAACATAGACACCAATAAGGTACTATGTACTACAGTAAGGAACTATGTACTACAGTAAGGAACTATGTACTACAGTAAGGAACTATGCATTACAATAAGGAACTATGTACTACAGTAAGACAACATAGACACCAATAAGGTACTATGTACTACAGTAAGGAACTATGTACTACAGTAAGGCAACATAGACACCAATAAGGTACTATGTACTACAGTAAGACAACATAGACACCAATAAGGTACTATGTACTACAGTTAGGCAACATAGACAGCTGTCTGGTGGTGCTTGGCACTGCATGTAAATAAACGTTTTCCCTGCTGTTTTCTTATCTGCAGCCCAGGAAGTAGATTGTTCAGATTAACAACATTAAACTTTGTGTTGCATTGCTTAAAATATGGTGAATAATTGTAATATCATTTTATTCCCCTCTGTATTGTCATTAACATCTAGTTTTTAAACAAAGCAATAATGGATTCTCTTATGGTTTTCAAAGAAAGTGTTATGGTTTAGAGGAGCTAGGGTTGAGGACTGAGCAAAATTTGAGTTTACTGTTTTGTTGTTGTATTGTTATCAAGATTGAATTATTCTTTTACTGATGCCACACTTTTCCTTCCTTTCACATGTCTATAAATAGTCTACTTGTAATATATACAGAAATCAATGTATATATATATATATATATATATATATATATATATATATATATATATATATATATATATATATATATATATATATAGTTTGACTTGCTGGCTAAAAACTACAGTGAGAGGTGTTGTTGAATAAATAACTACAGAACTAGAGAAAGTGTGAGAGGTGTTGTTGGATAAATAGTTCTACATTTTAGGCCCAGTTAACGGTAAACTACAAGTTTGGTGAAATAAAAACATCAAACAAACATCAATTAGAAAAAAATAATTGTCTCTCCATCACTCACACTGTTTGCGCTACACCAGAGAAATAGTTCGTGTTTTTGTTTTTTGTCACTACATTTGGAAGCAAGTAAAGAAACGTTTTCCCTAGTTTCATATAGACGTCATTAAATATTATTTGACCTCTAAAAGGTCCACATATAACGAGCTAGATAGGGAGAGAGCTGAAAATATTACTTGCCCGCTAAAAGGTCCACATATAACGAGAAAGATAGCGAGGGAGCTGTAAATGTAATTTGACCTCTAAAATGTCCACATATAACGAGCTAGATAGCGAGGGTGCTGTAAATGTAATTTGACCTCTAAAAGGTCCACATATAACGAGCTAGATAGCGAGGGATGAACTGTATATGTCAGAATGCAGCCTTTTAATGTTTATCTTTTAGTCATGTCTGCAAACGTCTGAAATAGAATGAAAAAAAAAAGGAACCTTTTAATTTTTTTTCATGAAAACAATCCAATGAAAATTTGCTCATTCGTGACGCCAGTTCCGGTACATCATGAAGCGATTCTTCGATTTGATTTATCACGTCTGCACACACTTCCGGTCATAGTCTGAAAGGGAGTTAAGATAACAATTTACTGAATGATTTCACCCTGCTCTGTGAATGCAGGATTTTTTCAAGATTAAATTCAATGCAATATGCATTAAAGAAGGTCATATTTTTTGCTAGACTATGTTAAATGTACTAGAATACACTAAATATTTATCGTGTTTATATTTATTATACAATGTATAAAAACTGTATACCAGTGCCGTTGCAAGGGATTTGGGGGCCCGGGGGGCTTGGCCTCTTTAGAGGCCCCTGCATTTTGACATTCGTCATTATGACATGAGAAAAAAACAATTCCGACACTCCTTTAGGGGCCCCCCTTAAGTAGGGGCCCGGGGGGACTTTCGAATTTGGACCCCCTCCTCCCCCTCCCCTAGCTACGCCACTGCTGTTTATCGTTATAATCTCTCATATCATACGTAGTTTTGATACTCATATCATTATATGTTTCTACAATGTATTTCTAAGTGAATTATTGTCTGATTCAACTGTGCATCTTTACAAAACAGTTAATTAGAAAGACTTACCTTGTTCAAGCCACACCCATTCCCCGTTAACTTTGTTTGTTGAGAAGTTATCAGAAGGACCTTTTTAAAGAACGAACCTATGTAGTTACACACCCACCATGTAAGAAATAGTCACATGAAAACTTAATGAAACCCTTAGAAAACATTTAGCTATCTGCTTCCTATGTACTTGTTGTTTGATTCGCAATAAGGGATTCAAGTTGTATAGCGATCAAATCTACAAAGAGTTCGCTGCTCTACTTTCATTCAAATTTGTTATAAAACTATGTTTTATCTCTACTCTCATCCGATAAATCGATTCTACAACATTGCTTCACCATTGTCACTGTGTGAAATGTTACTTTTATCGGTGAAGTACTCTTTACATCTGTACATTTCTAATAGGTAAACGTGACACATCTTTCTGTGACTAGACTAGACCTATATACAAATACAAATAGATATACAGGCTATAGATCTCAGTTTAGGATAAATAAACGAATGTGTAAGTCAGTGATTTATATTTGAAAACAAAACTTTGTTTATATTTTCCATGAAAGAGCGGTGTATAGTAAAGCATACGCTTTTCCGTGGTAGGGTGCTTTATGGTGATAAATACGCCTTTCCATGTTAGGGCGCTTGATGTGAAGCATACACCTTTTCAATTTGGGGCGCTGTATAGTGGGCCATACCCTTAGCTCGCTACCGACATTCTATGATATCTACTCTTTTGTGAATGTATTAATATGTCTAGATTATATGTGCAACATATCTAATCTATTTATGAGTACAAAAGTCTAATCTATTGTATGTGATCAAAGGTCTAGTCTATTATTTTTTATAGATGTCTAGTCTATTATTTGTGTAAAGATGTCTGGTCTATTATTTGTGTATATATGTCTCGCCTATTATTTTTATATAGATGTCTAGTCTATTAATTGTGTACAGATTTCTAATCCATTATTTGTGTATGTATGTCAAATTCTGTTATTTGTATATAGATGTCTAGTCTATTATTTGTGTACGGATGTCTGGTCTATTATTTGTGTACTGATGTCTAGCCTATTATTTGTGTAAAGATGTCTAGCCTATTATTTGTATATAGATGTCTAGTCTATTAATTGTGTACATATTTCTAATCCATTATTTGTGTATAGATGTCTAATATATTTTTTGTGTATAGATGTCTAATATATTATTTGTGTATAGATGTCTAATATATTATTTGTGTATAGATGTCTAATATATTATTTGTGTATAGATGTCTAATATATTATTTGTGTATAGATGTCTAATATATTATTTGTGTATAGATGTCTAATATATTATTTGTGTATAGATGTCTAATCTATTATTTGTGTATAGATGTCTAATCTATAGAGCGTTTGCAATAGGCGGAGCTTAAGTTTTTTAGTGACGTCATTTGTAAATAGAAGCCACTTGAGGAACAAATATGGAATATGGTGAAGTTGTTCTTATCATGCCAAATTCACATATGAATATTGGCTATCCTACTCAAAAATAAGGAGGTAAATAGTAGTACTGCAGATTAATTGATTAATGTGATTAGGCTAGGGCCGGCTAGACCTATTTACACTTTCAATTTCATTTGATAGGCCTACACTTTTAATGTTTCGTAGGCTAGGCTAATGGGCTAATGTCTAAGTAGGGCAGCTATGATGCCAAGTGATAGTGTTGGTGAACATCTAGTCTAGTCAAGTCACTAATAGGCTCACATCGTCTATGATCGATGTCTATGATAATAATAAAATAGCCTATTTTATTTAACAGACATAATACAGCTTAAATCTTAATAAGACTTAAAATTAAAACACAAAACATCATTGAAAAAAAGCTCGAGCCTATATGAAACTTTATTAATACAACGGCCATTGTACTTGTACACCACTACACAAAGTAAACAAAAATCGCGAGCTTTTTGTCTTATTATTTGCGTAAAGATGCCTTGTCTATAATTTGTGTACATATGACTTGTCTTTGTTTTTATATATTCAAATATCTATTTTATTATATGTATACAAAATTAAAAATAAAGTCAAGTAAGTGTGTGCGTACAAATTTCTAGTCTTTTTGTATTAGTAGATGTTTATTATATAAATAAATTAAGTGACGCATATTATTATGATGGTATCTCTTTAGTAATAAGTGAGTACAAAGTAATCGTCCTAAGCTCTATATATGTATGAGTATATGACAATGTTATTTAATTTGATATACAGGATACTAACATTTTCCTTTTTCTCTGTGGATACTCGATTATCCTATTGTTACAATTTACTAGGCTGGTACAACTGCGAATGAACGAAGTAGTTCTTACGGTACAGGTAACTGGGTGGGGAGGGGGGCTCCGGTGATGGAGTGGGGAGGGGGGGCTTTAGTGATGGAGTGGGGAGAAGCCCCTACAATAGTGGTGTGACAACAAAGTACGTGTGTAGGAGCATGGTAATGAGCTTAATGTGAGTGAACTGTTAGATGAAAGAGTCTCCGCCTGGGTTACTTGATGAGCTTGTACGATGCTCTCACTTTATGACCTGTTTTTATGCAGGCGGCAGGGATGTTGATGTTTGATGATGTGCTCTGGATGTTCATAACATCATGACGTCCGGCAATCTCTCCGTGTCATCGAAATGTTTTTAATTGTAAACATCAATGGCTTGGATATTTATTTATTATTGGGGAAGGGGGATGGGTATTTTGTAAAGAATAATGAATGTACAATACAAATACTTTGAATAATGAATGTACAATACAAATACTTTGAATAATGAATGTACAATACAAATACTTTGAATAATGAATGTACAATACAAATACTTTGAATAATGAATGTACAATACAAATACTTTGAATAATGAATGTACAATACAATACTTTGAATAATGAATGTACAATACAAAACTTGTGTGTAGTTTTTTCTTTTTCGTTTTGTTTTGTTGCATACTCGAAGCGTAAACTATTTTGATTACGTGAAAACTTTCGTTAACATCACATGACAAGGTCAAACAAATCAGGTTTTGTTTTTTTATTATCAACTCTTTTGGTTGGTTCAAAAGTAAATTTAGTCCGTCTTAAGATGAAGGTCAATGTAATAAATAATCGTGTTAGCTAGATCTAGACGTTCTATGTAAGAAATAGCAAATAAAAATAACAATAAATTATTTCTACTGATTGTTTTCATTGATAGGAGAATATCATTTTGGCAAATATTAAATATATATTTTATAATCATTGCAAGTTCGTACGTATAATAAAATAAAATTCTGGATTGTGTTTTAATGACCCTGATTAGACATTGACATTAAAACACTAAATCTAACTCAAGTGACATTATCTTTTATTTAGTAAAGCTTACACAAGAATTTGGGAATTCAAATGCTAGCTTGAGCGTGCGTCCTCTCAAAATAAGTTTTACACACACTTAAAGATTCCCCCCCCCCTTCCCTTTTCCCAAAGTGATGCATTACTGTATACCTTATTGTCGTAAGGAACATTACAAAGAAACAAATGGATGTAAATAAGTACACATATTCAGTTCAGACCAAGTAGCGATAATTCTAGTAAGTTCTGCTAGAGTTCTAGGTTTATGATTGACACTACGGCCTGGTGGAGTTCTTTTTATATCTACTTTCAACCTAATGGTTTAAAAGGATTCCAGAATATTTACACACGAAACTTACTTTGATTCTATTTCTAAATTAGAGTAAATATATTCGTTTCATCTTGTTTCAAGCTTATATATGTCACATGTTTTACATTCAAGCTTATACATGTCACATATCTTACATTCAAGTTTATACATGTCACATATCGTACATTCAAGGTTATACATGTCACATATCTTACATTCAAGCTTATACATGTAACATGTCTTACATTCAAGCTTATATATGTCACATGTCTTACATTTAAGCTTATACATGTCACATGTCTTACATTCAAGCTTATACATGTCACATGTCTTACATTCAAGCTTATACATGCCACATATCTTACATTCAAGCTTATACATGCCACATATCTTACATTCAAGCTTATACATGTCACATGTCTTACATTCAAGCTTATACATGCCACATATCTTACATTCAAGCTGTTACGAATATCGGTCATAAATGAATGACGTAGTAAGGCATTGACCTCTTAACAAGTGCGTATCAGAGTCCAAAGCGACCAAGGTTTGACCTTTATGCCCTGAGGGCAGTTTAAATAAAATAATTCGTTCAAATCCCGTGGAAATTGGGGGATAATTCTGGATCGTAGTAATTATAGAGAAAGAGGTTAAAATGCGTATTAAGACCCTGTAGAATCTTCGATGATCGTTTTCTTTGTAAAGTCCCGACCTCCTTAAAGTTAGTTCAGTTCAGAAGTTTGTCGAGTGAAGTCGCTATATTCATACTTGTACATATAATGCCATGTTATTGATACTTATGTTGCCATCAGTTGATGAAGTTTATTGATCGTTTATATTGAGTCTACAATTTAAATAAAATTGTTTATTCAACAACTGGAGTTGTTTGATCTATCGTTGTTGAGAAAGGTGTTGAGGATAATTATCACGAATATAACTACATTACTGCATAGACCTGTCAGTCAAGGAACCCCTAGCTTGGGCTACAGATTAGCAGAATCTAGAGACTTCTAATAAAGATACAACTATATTCATTGAATCCGATTTAACGAGTCGTAATAATAGTCAAACCTAAAGAGGTACATAACAGTTTGCGGGCTTGCGTCCGATATAGTTGTATAGTGAAGCATATATTCAAGTTGTGTTGTGTTGTGTGTTGGAGCAGTGACCTACTGAGCAAGCCTAAGAACGCTGAAATTATTCTTCCGATTGGAAAAACGTAAGTTGGAAAAATTTACCACTTTATAAATCTCTTAACTAAAGAATGGAATTTATTGAAAATCCAGAAGAAGAAGTTCTGAAAACTTTATCAATAAAGAAGTTAAAAGAGATCGCTGAGATCTTAAAGATAGAAGTTACTGAAACTACACCATCGAGGACTGTGTTGACACAGCAGATAAAAGATGTGTTGATTGCGAGTGGCAAGTTGAAAGTAGAATCAAGCGCGGAGGGATATCAAGTTGAAGGTCAGACGTCGAAATCTATGTCCGAACAGTTTAGATTTCAGTTAGAAATGAAACGGATGGAAATGGAGATAGAAGAAAAACGTCTTGAGATGGAAGATAAGAAAAGTCAAAGAGAAAGTCAGGAAAGAATAGAGCTAGCAAAGATAGGAGCAACTAAAAAAGAATCTCATAATGATGTAGAGATGGCCAGATGGAAAAAGCTAGTCCCTACCTACATTGATAAAGAAAGTGAAATAGCTAATTTCTTCCAGACCTTTGAAATTTCTTGCAGAGATTTTAAGTTCCCAGAAGATAAATGGGGAATATTAGTCAGAACAGCTTTTACTCAGGGAAGGGCAAGAGATTGTGTTCTATTGTTAAAAGAGGAGAATTTAAATGATTATGAAATCATTAAAGATACTGTACTTAAAGCCTATAACCAAATACCGGAAAGTTATCGGAAAAGGTTCCGTCAGTACACAATGTCCCCTTACCAAACACACTTAGACTTCCTTCGAGCAGAAGAAAAGCTAATGGATCAGTGGATAAAATCCAGAAATATCTCCACATTAAAAGAAATGAAAGATATCATTCTCTTAGAGGATTTTATTAACAAAGTGAGGCCGGATATAAGAATGTATTTATCCGAGCGTGATATCACTGACCCACATAAGGCTGCTGATTTAGCTGAACAGTACACATTGTGTCATAGGACAGCTGATGGAAAGAATGTTAATAGGCCACAACGGCCAGCAGAAAACACACAACAACAACATCGTGAAAAAGAGCATTTTGTGAAACAAAATGATGTTAATAAAAAACCTATCAACAAAAACGTCCAATGTACTTTTTGTAAAAGGACAGGACATAGCATAGAAGACTGTTGGAGTATACGAAGCGACAAAAGACCTAACAAAGTGGTCATGTGTGCAAGCCATAAACAAATACAGAATGTACAAGAAAGCGAAGATACAAACGAACTGAATTCGAAGAAAGATTATTCTAAACCAGAAACACTGAGGGTGGATTTGCCTGAGAGCAAAAGTCAGAAGGTAGAGAAATCTACAACTGAAGATAATGAGGATAAATATCCTGATTATAAATACAGAATGGCTACTATTGGATTAATTGTCCAAGTCCACAGAGACGAAAAAGTAGACCAAAGTATTTTTGACTCGAACAAGAGTCTGAAGTCATCGAAAGATGAAACAACACCCGAAAGTCATGGTCAAGGGAAGAATAAAATTGACACAGAGACCCTGTGCAGTTTTCAACCGTTCATTAGTGAAGGTTGTGTGGCCTTACAAAAGGAAGGACCACTGAAGTCCGTAAGAATATTACGAGACACAGGAGCATCATTAACACTGCTGCTTAAAGATGTATTACCATTGAATGATAATACATTGACAGGACAGACTGTCCTATTGAGAGGTTTTGAATGGAAAGAAGAAATACCTCTACATAGGATATACCTCTCATCTGACTTGGTGACAGGATATGTGACAGTTGGAGTAATATCAAAACTTCCTGTTGAGGGCATATCCGTTATCCTAGCAAATGATTTGGCGAAAGGGAGGGTGAGACCTGAACTGATTGTGAAGGAAAATCCAGACCCTAGTCCTATGGTGGAGACAGGAAAAGAAAAAGAACTTTATCCTGTAGGTGATGCCATAAATGGTATGACACCACAGAAAAAGAAAGAAGAAACTATCTCACAAGAAAAGGAAAATAAAGAAGAAATTCTCCCACGAGAGAAGAAAGAGGAAGAAGAAGTGGAACGTGATACTACTATTTTCTCCATGAGTGAAGATTGTCCGAAAGGAAATGAACAATCAAAGAAGTCATCACAAAATGAATTGACTGCTGAACAGAAAGTAGACCCAGAGTTGCTACAGTTGCATGAGAAAGCTGTCGACGAGAAAGAAAATCCTACTACTGATGTCTATGAACAGATAGACCACAGCATAAACAAACAACAATGCAAACCTGCAGTTGCCGGTACAGATGAAGATTGGAGGAGCATCACTGAAGAAACGAGTGCGGAGAGCTGGACCGAAACTACCAAAAGCTATGGGTTACCACAATCCATACCGACAGATCGAAGGACCAACTTCGCCTCGGAACTCTTCAATCCAGTCCTAAGAAACTTATGCCTGGAGCAGGAGATGTCAACTGAATCCCATCCGGAAAGTCGAGGAGCCTATGGACCAATCTTTGGACCCACTGTCCAAGGACCACTCAAACTACTTCAAGAGGAATGGCAGACCGAATTGGATCTCCTTGGGCTGATCAAGTACCTAGATAAGTACATATATTTTTTGTCTGACATAACTGTGTTTGTTAGAAAAAATTGTACACTGCTCACATGCAGATGCCATTGTTGTGTGATGAAAGAAAGGCAAAAATATTATATCATTTGAAAATGATAAAGCCTTACCTTCTGAAAACAATTGGAATAAGCTTGATGTGTTAACATTGTTACTCTTATTTGTGAAATTTATGCCTGGAGTACAGGATGAATTGAATGACAGATTCACTGATAGTTAGTTACCAAACTTACTATTTTAAAACTAAATCCCTTACTTGTGAAGAAAAAGGACTGAGTAAAAGTATTGTTAGAGTAAATATCATTATAGTGTGATATTTCTAAACAAACTTGTTAGGTTGAGCATTTAAAATAATTGCTATAAGAGAAAAAGATCAGTTTTATCCGCAGAATTGGTTTCTATATCAGAGGACATTATAAATGTGGACTGATTATAAGATATGTTTGAGAATCTCTGGAAATGATAATTGAAACATTTGGCAGAGAGGATAATCTGATTGATAAAGATGTAAATGGTTTTAAGAAAAGAGAATTTTCTATCACTAAAGTATTGAGAAATGTTTTATGATTGTACTATGGATTTATTTTATCATGTACTGTTGTTGAAATAATTGCACTGAGTCAAGATGCAAATTTCTTCTATGTGAATTCATTCATTTGTTATATTATCATTGAATGTATGATAAAGAAGGGTAAAAAAAAAAAATGTTGCAGCAAGGCAGAACTATGACTAACAAGAATTCCAAGAATTGTATTATATATGATTTTTCACTTTTAGGATACTGTTACATGAAAAGCAGACCAAAAGTAGAAACTAATAAAACTTTGTATCCTTGTTTGTATAAATTTAGGATATGGGCCACTGATTTGACACTGCAAACCAGAATGATTGAGAATTTCATGGTTGAAAATTTATAATGTTGACATACCAATGTTCAACAAATGTATTATTAATTAAGGATTTCATGTCAAGATTGTAAAACTAATCTATTTTTTTTTTGTATTAGTTAAAATAGATTGAATGAATTGTACTGAAAAGCAAAAGATTGGGTAGACCTGAACACTGTGAAGTAACAGGAGAACCTAGAACCTAATGAATAAAACCTTTATGGAAAATGGAAAAGAGCAATGTACACCACTGAAAAGATTGGAAATGGAATGTTTTACCACAACAGTCAAACCAGCAGTTGTTTTGTACATAAATTGTTACATTGATTTCGCTCTGAAAAAAAAAATTAATAGTAGCCTATGCTTAACTCTTTTCTACTTCAGTAATATTGTAATTGAAATGTCTTTAATGTAATTAAAAGAAAATAAGTACTTACTATTTAGTACTAAGATTGTATGAAGATAATATAATCTGCTTTGATTGATAGTTAATTAAGTAACTTAACCAAATTTGTTTCAAGTAAATCCATGTCTGCATGAAAGATAGAATGTTTCAATTCAAAACTGCTACGATGTGAACTCTTTTAAAAAGAAAATAATGACGTCGAAAGGTCATGGTAAAATGAAAGATTGAAATATTTTTAATGATTTTTGCTATAAACTATTTTAATTCGTGAACAGACTATGTTTAATGTTCTCAAAATAAAATAAATGAATTTGATTTTGAGATGATAGATGTTAAAGAATGCTTATTTAGTTACGATAACTATTTAATCGCGTAGCAATATTTTTTGACCTAGGCTGTGATGAGGTAAATTTGCATAGCGATGTCAACATTGTTAAAATCAATTGAGAATGAGAGAGAGAGAGAGAGAGAGAGAGAGAGAGAAAGGCGGAATTGACCTCAATTTCTGTGTCGCGTCACAGACAGTTGTCTAATGTTGTCCAGCCTACAAACATGAAAAAAAAAAATACTGTCGAGAAAATGATCGTGTTGTTGTGTAATTAGGTCAAGCCTAGTAGTATTTTTTTCATCAAGAGCGTTTTTTTTTTTTCTGCTTATGAAAAAATAAGTCGTGTCTGAATAGACATTAAGTGATTTTTCTTTTGTTGTTTGATTACAAATTGTAAAGGATATTAGTTTATAAATTAAATGGACGAGAGAGTTTTTATTACAGTGGAATGTTCAATGTAATAGAAATTATTAACTTGTATTATATTATATCTATTAAGAATGATTATGTATTTTTCTTGTATACAAGATTTAGATAAACAATTTAATTGTCCATTGTTTTGAATTAAAAATTGAATGATTGAATGACTGTAGTTAAGCCATTTGATAAGATGAATTTATATTGCATATATTATTATGTTATTGTTATCAGTTCGATTGAATTATTGGGATCGCCAATTGAACTGTATTGTTTTCCCCGGAATATTTTCTTTTATAATTATTCCTTAAAATTAACATTTTTTCAAATGTAAAAGAAATAATTATAAAGCTTTAGAAGGGGGGGGATGTTACGAATATCGGTCATAAATGAATGACGTAGTAAGGCATTGACCTCTTAACAAGTGCGTATCAGAGTCCAAAGCGACCAAGGTTTGACCTTTATGCCCTGAGGGCAGTTTAAATAAAATAATTCGTTCAAATCCCGTGGAAATTGGGGGATAATTCTGGATCGTAGTAATTATAGAGAAAGAGGTTAAAATGCGTATTAAGACCCTGTAGAATCTTCGATGATCGTTTTCTTTGTAAAGTCCCGACCTCCTTAAAGTTAGTTCAGTTCAGAAGTTTGTCGAGTGAAGTCGCTATATTCATACTTGTACATATAATGCCATGTTATTGATACTTATGTTGCCATCAGTTGATAAAGTTTATTGATCGTTTATATTGAGTCTACAATTTAAATAAAATTGTTTATTCAACAACTGGAGTTGTTTGATCTATCGTTGTTGAGAAAGGTGTTGAGGATAATTATCACGAATATAACTACATTACTGCATAGACCTGTCAGTCAAGGAACCCCTAGCTTGGGCTACAGATTAGCAGAATCTAGAGACTTCTAATAAAGATACAACTATATTCATTGAATCCGATTTAACGAGTCGTAATAATAGTCAAACCTAAAGAGGTATACATGTCACATGTCTTACATTCAAGCTTATATATGTCACATGTCTTACATTTAAGCTTATACATGTCACATATCTTACATTCAAGCTTATACATGTCACATGTCTTACATTCAAGCTTATACATGCCACATATCTTACATTCAAGCTTATACATGTCACATGTCTTACATTCAAGCTTATACATGTAAAATGTCTTACATTCAAGCTAATACTTATAAATGTCACATATCTTACATTCAAGCTTATACATGTCACATGTCTTACATTCAAGCTAATACTTATACATGTCTTACATTCAAACTAATACTTATTCACGTCTGCATTGGCTGTCTTTCTCCAGTTCATACAAGAAGAGATTCAATAAATCAATCTAGGACTGGAACAGTTGGTCAAAATGTCTGCAATAACATAACATTAGTGTTTCACTACCATCGTACGCTTTCATTTTAAAGCTGATAAGTCGTGTATTGCCTTACGTCTTATGGGCAATGTGGCAATACGTTTGATGGGCAATGTACCAAGAAGTCTGATGGGCTATGTACTAATACGTTTCATGGGCAATGTAATAATGTATCAATATGTGCAATGTGCCAATATGGGCAATGTACCAATAATTTGTCTCCCTTAAGTCCTAACAACATAAGTGCTCACCAATGAGCCCAAAAGACCAAGTAGCGATAATTCCAAACTAATAGTAGATCTATAGTCTATTATTCTGTCTAAATATTTTCCTTAACGTTCAATAGGCAATATATCTAGTTTATTTTCTTTCTAATAATTACACCACTGATGTCACAGTTTTCACGACTGATTCTAATAAAAATATATTTGGAGTTATTTATAGATGATTCTATATGATATATTATACAGAGGAGTTATTTATAGATGATTCTATATGATATATTATACAGATATAGAGATAGAAAATATTGAATTCTCTGCCTAGGGATAACATATAGAAATTCTCCCCGTGTTCCCTTCATATTGATGGCTTCCATTGTAAGGTGTTCGGTAATCAGTAGCCAACAGTGATATGTTCTTGCTGTAAATGAGTTCATGAAGGAGACTTTAGTCATCTCTTCACGAGAGACGCTTTAATCTCTTTCACGTCTGCAACCAATGAATCGAGGCGGAGGAATAAACGGTGGAACTATTTTTTCTCTTTCCCTGTCGTGTCTTCTCTCTTTTGATTCAAAGGTTATCGCTTGCGCGGTTGTGATGCGGAAGTAAGGCGATGAAAAATAATAGGTTCGGTTTACATAAGAAGCTTTTGATTATGGAAGTAGGAGGAGCGTCGACATACGAATAGATGGGTTTAATACAACTAACACAGTTTATTGAAAGTGAATATTTAATAATCCCCTTCCCCCTTTTGCATTAAACTGTAACTTCATTGCGATCCTGCCGTGGAAGAAATAGAGAGAGGAGGGGAGGGAGAGAGAGAGAGAGGCACTTGTATATTTCGGCGTTAAATTTCTCCAACCTAGAGCTCCCCACCCCCACCCTCACTTAAGTGGTGATTACTGAAGTAGCGTCTATACAACGAGCGCACACTTAACTTTAATCCTAGTGTCAGACAGTGTGGCCTTAAACTAAAGCCTTTCAACATTTACAATTTTTACTCACTCACTAGATAGTTTGATGTTACTTTCTTTGACTCACTAGATAGTTTGATGTTACTTTATTTGACTCACTAGATAGTTTGATGTTACTTTCTTTGACTCACTAGATAGTTTGATGTTACTTTCTTTGACTCACTAGATAGTTTGATGTTTTTTACTTTGACTCATTAGCAGTGGCGTATTTAGACATGTTCCACATGTTCCAATGGAATAGGGGGCCCCACACAAAAAGGGCCCTCACACATCCAAAAAGAAATGTTTTAGTAATATCCCCATTCTGTCATTTAAAATGTAAAATAAAATTCATTCATTCCCCTACAATTGGTGTGGTGGGGGGGGGGGGGGTCCAAAGAAAGTACTGGGTACAACAGTTGTATGGGGAATAAAGGGAGGGGGGGGGGTATAAATTCTGATTTTTTGGCATATATCATGTGTCTCAGAAACAATCACTAATATAAATATTAAATGTGTCTCAGAAACAATCACTAATATAAATGTTAAATGTGTCTCAGAAACAATCACTAATATAAATGTTAAATGTGTCTCAGAAACAATCACTAATATAAATGTTGAATGTGTCTCAGAAAAAATCACTACTAAAAATATTGAATGTGTCTCAGAAACAATCACTAATGTAAATATTAAATGTGTCTCAGAAACAATCACTAATATAAATATTGAATGTGTCTCAGAAACAATCACTAATATAAATGTTGAATGTGTCTCAGAAACAATCACTAATATAAATTTTAAATGTGTCTCAGAAACAATCACTAATATAAATATTAAATGTGTCTCAGAAACAATCACTAATATAAATATTGAATGTGTCTCAGAAACAATCACTAATATAAATGTTGAATGTGTCTCAGAAACAATCACTAATATAAATTTTAAATGTGTCTCAGAAACAATCACTAATATAAATGTTGAATGTGTCTCAGAAACAATCACTAATATAAATATTAAATGTGTCTCAGAAAAATCACTAATATAAATGTTAAATGTGTCTCAGAAACAATCACTAATATAAATATTGAATGTGTCTCAGAAACAATCACTAATATAAATATTAAATGTGTCTCAGAAACAATCACTAATATAAATGTTAAATGTGTCTCAGAAACAATCACTAATATAAATGTTGAATGTGTCTCAGAAACAATCACTAATAGAAATGTTAAATGTGTCTCAGAAACAATCACTAATAGAAATGTTAAATGTGTCTCAGAAACAATCACTAATAGAAATGTTAAATGGGACAATTTCTTTTATTCTGTGTGTATACAAAGGCTATATTAAATCTAAAGATTTCTAACTAAAACGGATATGACGTCAAGGGCTAAGAGCCAGTCTGTGGTAATTGGAACAACCCACACCTACTACACCGCTATCTGTACAGCAAAGGTCACAAGAGGTCACAAGAGTACAATACTGGTTAGAGTACAATTCCATCGTCTGTATGAAATATGGGTATCGATAAATGTCCTACTTTAAAACAGTTCCCACTTATTTACATACCCACTTAGAATGTTATTTCACAATATCAAACATGCCAAAATATGCAGTACATTTATTTTGTATAATTTGTTTACTAAGAGATAGTTATAGGATTAAGCTATTATTTCTCTACCATTTATTCCTGTAGTGTGTGCAATGAGCTATTTTATTTAACTGTACTTAAATATTCTAATATGGCTGGTGAAAAGGTTTAGATAAATTATATAATATAGGGATTATAGGCCTAATGCAGGATATACAAACTTTTCTCAATATCCGGACTAGGCAACTAGCCAGACAAAATCTCTAAGTCAACTATTCCCGATTCATTGCATAAACCTATTGAAATAACTGGTCAAAACACTACACAATATACAACTATTAAACTAACTAGACCAGTCCACTATTTAGACAATAACCTTAACCAAGCTAATTCATTATCCTTGCGATTACACTAACTCGGTTAGTTTACAATCAAGAATATCTGTCTAAACGGGTTAATGTACTAACTAAACATCTCTTTAAATAGGCCAACTATCTAAACCCTAACACTAGCGAGGTCAGTTCACTAACATGACAATCACGTTAACTAGACTAGTCCACTATCTAGGCCAGTCCAATTATTAGGGACACAGTTTACTAACATGACTATCACGTTAACTAGACTAGTCCACTATCTAGGCCAGTCCAATTATTAGGGACACAATTCACTAACATGACTATCACGTTAACTAGACTAGTCCACTATCTAGGCCAGTCTAATGATTAGGGGCACAGTTCACTAACATGACTATCACGTTAACTAGACTAGTCCACTATCTAGGCCAGTCCAATTATTAGGGACGCAGGTCTCTAAAGCTCTATTCAATGTCCGGAAACTACAATTCAAGGGCCGATAACTCTCCAGCTTCTTTCTTTGACTTCCCCTGGGATTTGAACTGTTGCTAACAATCTCTCAACCTGTCAGTCCCAGGTACAGCTTCATTGAAATACAATTTACTAGTTTTCTAGCCTTGATCCATGTTTTGTACTGAACATTTTGTATCTCGTAGTAGGCCTACATAGATATGCCTACTGTACTGAAAACAGTTTATAGTAGATAGATAAATAGATAGATAGACAGACTGATAGATACCAAAATAGATACACACCACACACACACACTTATATATATATATAACCGCCTTACACGAAACTATTTTACACCATTGGTGTCCGAACTAATGAACGAACCGCCATCTTGGATACAAATTAGAGATGGGAATCGAACCCTCATTTAGCAGTTCGGGTTCGGTTCGGTTCGGTGAGACCATAAGTTCGGGTTCGGTTCGGTTCGGTAGAACCCTAAGTTCGGGTTCGGTTCGGTTCGGTCGGATTAGTAAAAAACAAAGTTCGGGTTCGGTTCGGTTCGGTGATAATTTAAGTTCGGGTTCCGTTCGGTTCGACAACAACTGAACTCTTACAATGTTAGCGTTTTAATGAAACTGTTTTTTTATAAATAAAAAATCTTAAAATAGTAGCCTAAAACTGAATTTTATACTTATTTAAAATAATGTTTGTCTTCTGCCGCATGTTCAAAACTCACAATTAATTAATTATACATAGGTTGATGCAAATAAAAACAACAATAGGCCTAAGTGTTATTTCTGGGTCTTCTGTTATATAAAATAGGGGCCTACAATTTAGAGGCCGACCGAAACAAAATATTTGGTTTCGGCCGAAAACGAAACCATACCGAAAGTTCTAAATTAACTTTTGGCTGAATCCATAACCGAAACCAAAAGTTTAACAACACTTTCGGCCGAAACCGAAAAAAAAAACACCTAAATTTCCAAACAAAAAATTTTAAATCTTAACTAGTTTATTGGTAGCCCATTTAAGTAAACCATAGAACTTGTAATAAACTGTTGTAGGCTATATACATGTAGCCTAGGCCTATTATATAGGCCTATAATTTTTTTTCAGATTTGAATATTCTTTAAGATTAAATAACCTAAAAGGCAATACATACTATAATAATATTTGTCTAAATATTATGACAAAATTTTGATACAATTAGACAAAACAATACAAAAATGACAAACGCAAGATATTCGGCTGACGACCGAAAGTCAATATCACTTTCGGCCAAAACCGAAAACAAACTGAAAGCAAACTTTTTAGCTTCTGCCGAAACCGAAACCACACCGAAAGAGGCCATTGGCCTACTTTCGGCGTCGAAGCAGAACCGAAACTGAAGTTCGGTCGGCCTCTAATACATTTAGTATACGTATTTCTTGTGTAAGCAATATATTTCTGGTGTAAGCGACGTATTTCTGGTGTAAGCGACGTATTTCTGGTGTAAGCGACGTGATAGGAATTTAAAAAAATTTCGCCATTACAGAAACAATTTTTTTTTAAATGCTCATTGTTATCAGTGATAACGCTCTAAAATGTCATAAAAGACAAGTTGAGCTCTTAAAAAGTAAGCTGAAATGTTAAATTATAACAAAATAGTCTGTGTGACCTATTGTTTACCCGCCCCCTACCCTTTTTTCTTTCTTTTTATTGTGTCTAAAACAAGGATTTTAAAAAAATTATTTTAAAAATGTAATATTATTATCAATTGTTTACGTTTCAATTTTCATACTTAAAAGAAATATTAGTATTTAAATTGTTTAGGGTGAGCCTGTGCAAACAGGCAAAAAAGCCTGCTATTTTATTGTCCCCCTCCTACCCAAAACGTGCAAGATTTTCCCATTAAAATGTTATCTCCCTCCCCCTTTATACCATTAATTGTGCTATCACTTGCCCCTACCCCCTCTACATTACACAATTTGTCCCTCCCCCACCCCGTAATGTTCATTGTCTCACACTGCCAGTTTATCATCTATGCCATATAGTCTGGATTTTTGTTTTCACTCAAAATAAGCGGCTGGAGTGTTCACCATGATGTCTGGTCAATTTATCTTGTGTTTTCCAATGTGAGGTTAAATATACACCTCTTCGTCCCCCCCCCCCCCCCATCTCTAGTTGCAACGTAACTCATTCACTCAATTTTAGCCACAGCGCCGCTGCTGTAGTAATGAAATTGACATACTTTTAGGCTTCTTTTCGCTTCGCAAAATACATTTGACCAATAATATACATACAAACATATTCATTTTTTCTTTAAAAAAAAAAACAAGTTAAAATGCCTAGGTTCTCAAAAATAAAAGCCAATATCCTAATTTTGGAATGAACAAAAACAAGCGCTTGGGAAAAAAGTCAAGGCGTGTTATCACTGATTGTTATTAGAATAAACAAGCAAATTTTTTTTGGTGGGGTAAAGGCAGCTAGGAAGCGGGGTGAAGACAGGAGAGAAGATAAAAGCAGTATGACGTCGCAGAGGCGGGAAGAGCAATCATGCTTTTGTGATACATTTATCTAGGTCACTTACGTTGACGGTCGGTCGATGTTTGTTTAAGCAATGTTTTGTTTTTCTTTTTCGCCGGGCATTTCTATGTGCCTGAAAGCCGATGTATCAAATAGTGTTGGGGAAGGGATGGTTATAAAAAAGTAATTGTTTTTTTTATTACTATCAATACAAATGTTATCATTAGGCTACTGGCGAATGCTTGCTAGTGACAAGATTTTAATATATTTGTTTCTGTTACTTTTATATAAGTTCGTTCGGTTCGGTTCGGAGTCCGTCACTTTAAAGTTCGGGTTCGGTTCGGTTCGCTAGAAACCACAGTTCGAGTTCGGTGTGTTCGGTTCGGGTTCGGTTCGATTCCCATCTCTAATACAAATGACAACAAATAAACATGTCTTCACACCAACAAGGCGAAATAAATGTGGCCGCAGAGGAGGAATATGACTGTGGACATTTTATCTGCTTTGCTCAGACAGACCCGTCAACATTGGCAAAGTAATGTTGGATGGCTGGCTATCTATATAAACAAACAATATTACAATACCAACTGTTTTAAAACAAAAGAAGAATATGCACACTAGACGAAGAATTATTGCGCGTCAGCCTCAGGCCATGCTATCTACCATAAATATATCGTCAAGACTTCAGTCAGCCAGAATACAGTGGATGACTACTAATGAACTTTTTTCTTTTATGATAAAGTGTGTGAATGTGTGCGCTTGTCTTTTTTATAAGTATATTTCTGTGCTTGTATACAAATTACAAATAATTATTTTATTTTGTTTAAAATATGCTGAGGGACAAAACATCTGTAATCAAGAAATCTTATCTTATCTTATATATATATATATAAATATATAGAGGAAGAAAAATAGAAAGACAGAGAGGTAGATATAGATACATATAGATAGATAGCCTATACATAGACATACATAGATAGGTAGAGACAGATTGATTGATATACTGATATATATTTCGATAGATAGTGACCTAGATAGATACATAGATAAAAATAAAGATAGATATATAGATAAAGAGAGTGGACTAAAACTTATAAAGAGATAGAGAAAGAAAGTTTGAGAAAAGTAGAGTGAGAAAGAGTCATCGGTACCTAAAGTTTCCTGTGTACAACTCCACTCTATGCAATACTGCGGCACCTAAAGTTTCCTGTGTACAACTCCACTCTATGCAATACTGCGGCACCTAAAGTTTCCTGTGTACAACTCCACTCTATGCAATACTGCGGCACCTAAAGTTTCCTGTGTACAACTCCACTCTATGCAATACTGCGGCACCTAAAGTTTCCTGTGTACAACTCCACTCTATGCAATACTGCGGCACCTAAAGTTTCCTGTGTACAACTCCACTCTATGCAATACTGCGGCACCTAAAGTTTCCTGTGTACAACTCCACTCTATGCAATACTGCGGTACCTAAAGTTTCCTGTGTACAACTCCACTCTATGCAATACTGCGGTACCTAAAGTTTCCTGTGTACAACTCCACTCTATGCAATACTGCGGCACCTAAAGTTTCCTGTGTACAACTCCACTCTATGCAATACTGCGGTACCTAAAGTTTCCTGTGTACAACTCCACTCTATGCAATACTGCGGCACCTAAAGTTTCCTGTGTACAACTCCACTCTATGCAATACTGCGGCACCTAAACTTTCCTGTGTACAACTCCACTCTATGCAATACTGACAACTAACAACTCTGTTCCACTCTCCTGTCAACAATTCAGATTATCCCTTCTTTGTTTTGTCTGCACTTCCCACAGCTTATTGTCACATCAACGTCTGCCTAGAGGATGACGTCACTTAAAAGATTGTGTGTAATCAAGTTTTCTTTTTGTCACTTGGCCATCATCATAACCTTGACCGTTGTGGTCGTTGGTTGGGGGGGGGGGGGGGTGAATGAACACATTAGCAGCAATCATTTGCCTATCGTGAATAGTATAGGGCTTTCTCCAATCTTTTATATTGTCGAACCAGCATTGCCACTTACGGCCTCTCCGACGTCCAGCTTCTACAGTGCAGTGAAAAAGGTTCTTTGGGCAGGTTTTTATACCGCAACATATGACTGACTCATGACAGCTTGCACCATTTGATTGTTGCCATAAAGGTTTCTTGAGGGCCAGCAATTGAGGATATTCTGTCCCAGACATACTCATTCGTCCCGTGTTCTATGAAAGAGATTCGAAGGATGTTTCTCGTGCATTTATTTTCGCATACCTGCAACTTGTTTTCAGTGTCTGTTAGCAGTGTCCAGGTGTCACAGCCTTACAAAACAATGGTTTTCACAAGGGCTCTGTAACGCCTGAGCCCTATCTGCAAGCTTGTCTGTGAGTTCTTGTAATCAAGTAGAATTATTGTCTATCAGTTTACCAAATAATCAAGTAGAATTATTGTCTATCAGTTTACCAAATAATACAGTAGAATTATTGTCTATCAGTTTACCAAATAATCCAGTAGATTAATTGTCTATCAGTTTACCAAATAATACAGTAGAATTATTGTCTCTCAGTTTACCAAATAATCCAGTAGAATTATTGTCTATCAGTTTACCAAATAATCCAGTAGAATTATTGTCTATCAGTTTACCAAATAATCCAGTAGAATTATTGTCTATCAGTTTACCAAATAATCCAGTAGAATTATTGTCTATCAGTTTACCAAATAATCCAGTAGAATTATTGTCTATCAGTTTACCAAATAATCCAGTAGAATTATTGTCTATCAGTTTACCAAATAATACAGTAGAATTATTGTCTATCAGTTTACCAAATAATCAAGTAGAATTATTGTCTATCAGTTTACCAAATAATCAAGTAGAATTATTGTCTATCAGTTTACCAAATAATCAAGTAGAATTATTGTCTATCAGTTTACCAAATAATCAAGTAGAATTATTGTCTATCAGTTTACCAAATAATCCAGTAGAATTATTGTCTATCAGTTTACCAAATAATACAGTAGAATTATTGTCTATCAGTTTACCAAATAATCCAGTAGAATTATTGTCTATCAGTTTACCAAATAATCCAGTAGAATTATTGTCTATCAGTTTACCAAATAATCCAGTAGAAATATTGTCTATCAGTTTACCAAATAATACAGTAGAATTATTGTCTATCAGTTTACCAAATAATCCAGTAGAATTATTGTCTATCAGTTTACCAAATAATCCAGTAGAATTATTGTCTATCAGTTTACCAATATTACAGTAGAATTATTGTCTATCAGTTTACCAAATAATACAGTAGAATTATTGTCTATCAGTTTACCAAATAATCCAGTAGAATTATTGTCTATCAGTTTACCAAATAATACAGTAGAATTATTGTCTATCAGTTTACCAAATAATACAGTAGAATTATTGTCTATCAGTTTACCAAATAATCCAGTAGAATTATTGTCTATCAGTTTACCAATAATACAGTAGAATTATTGTCTATCAGTTTACCAAATAATACAGTAGAATTATTGTCTATCAGTTTACCAAATAATACAGTAGAATTATTGTCTATCAGTTTACCAAATAATACAGTAGAATTATTGTCTATCAGTTTACCAAATAATACAGTAGAATTATTGTCTATCAGTTTACCAAATAATACAGTAGAATTATTGTCTATCAGTTTACCAAATAATACAGTAGAATTATTGTCTATCAGTTTACCAAATAATCCAGTAGAATTATTGTCTATCAGTTTACCAAATAATACAGTAGAATTATTGTCTATCAGTTTACCAAATAATACAGTAGAATTATTGTCTATCAGTTTACCAAATAATACAGTAGAATTATTGTCTATCAGTTTACCAAATAATCCAGTAGAATTATTGTCTATCAGTTTACCAAATAATACAGTAGATTTATTGTCTATCAGTTTACCAAATAATACAGTAGAATTATTGTCTATCAGTTTACCAAATAATACAGTAGAATTATTGTCTATCAGTTTACCAAATAATACAGTAGAATTATTGTCTATCAGTTTACCAAATAATCCAGTAGAATTATTGGCTATCAGTTTACCAAATAATCAAGTAGAATTATTGTCTATCAGTTTACCAAATAATCAAGTAGAATTATTGTCTATCAGTTTACCAAATAATACAGTAGAATTATTGTCTATCAGTTTACCAAATAATCCAGTAGATTAATTGTCTATCAGTTTACCAAATAATACAGTAGAATTATTGTCTCTCAGTTTACCAAATAATCCAGTAGAATTATTGTCTATCAGTTTACCAAATAATCCAGTAGAATTATTGTCTATCAGTTTACCAAATAATCCAGTAGAATTATTGTCTATCAGTTTACCAAATAATCCAGTAAAATTATTGTCTATCAGTTTACCAAATAATACAGTAGAATTATTGTCTATCAGTTTACCAAATAATCCAGTAGAATTATTGTCTATCAGTTTACCAAATAATACAGTAGAATTATTGTCTATCAGTTTACCAAATAATCAAGTAGAATTATTGTCTATCAGTTTACCAAATAATCAAGTAGAATTATTGTCTATCAGTTTACCAAATAATCAAGTAGAATTATTGTCTATCAGTTTACCAAATAATCAAGTAGAATTATTGTCTATCAGTTTACCAAATAATCCAGTAGAATTATTGTCTATCAGTTTACCAAATAATACAGTAGAATTATTGTCTATCAGTTTACCAAATAATCCAGTAGAATTATTGTCTATCAGTTTACCAAATAATCAAGTAGAATTATTGTCTATCAGTTTACCAAATAATCCAGTAGAAATATTGTCTATCAGTTTACCAAATAATACAGTAGAATTATTGTCTATCAGTTTACCAAATAATCCAGTAGAATTATTGTCTATCAGTTTACCAAATAATCCAGTAGAAATATTGTCTATCAGTTTACCAAATAATACAGTAGAATTATTGTCTATCAGTTTACCAAATAATCCAGTAGAATTATTGTCTATCAGTTTACCAAATAATCCAGTACAATTATTGTCTATCAGTTTACCAAGAATACAGTAGAATTATTGTCTATCAGTTTACCAAATAATACAGTAGAATTATTGTCTATCAGTTTACCAAATAATACAGTAGAATTATTGTCTATCAGTTTACCAAATAATCCAGTAGAATTATTGTCTATCAGTTTACCAATAATACAGTAGAATTATTGTCTATCAGTTTACCAAATAATCCAGTAGAATTATTGGCTATCAGTTTACCAAATAATCAAGTAGAATTATTGTCTATCAGTTTACCAAATAATCAAGTAGAATTATTGTCTATCAGTTTACCAAATAATACAGTAGAATTATTGTCTATCAGTTTACCAAATAATCCAGTAGATTAATTGTCTATCAGTTTACCAAATAATACAGTAGAATTATTGTCTCTCAGTTTACCAAATAATCCAGTAGAATTATTGTCTATCAGTTTACCAAATAATCCAGTAGAATTATTGTCTATCAGTTTACCAAATAATCCAGTAGAATTATTGTCTATCAGTTTACCAAATAATCCAGTAAAATTATTGTCTATCAGTTTACCAAATAATCAAGTAGAATTATTGTCTATCAGTTTACCAAATAATACAGTAGAATTATTGTCTATCAGTTTACCAAATAATCCAGTAGATTAATTGTCTATCAGTTTACCAAATAATACAGTAGAATTATTGTCTCTCAGTTTACCAAATAATCCAGTAGAATTATTGTCTATCAGTTTACCAAATAATCCAGTAGAATTATTGTCTATCAGTTTACCAAATAATCCAGTAGAATTATTGTCTATCAGTTTACCAAATAATCCAGTAAAATTATTGTCTATCAGTTTACCAAATAATACAGTAGAATTATTGTCTATCAGTTTACCAAATAATCCAGTAGAATTATTGTCTATCAGTTTACCAAATAATACAGTAGAATTATTGTCTATCAGTTTACCAAATAATCAAGTAGAATTATTGTCTATCAGTTTACCAAATAATCAAGTAGAATTATTGTCTATCAGTTTACCAAATAATCAAGTAGAATTATTGTCTATCAGTTTACCAAATAATCAAGTAGAATTATTGTCTATCAGTTTACCAAATAATCCAGTAGAATTATTGTCTATCAGTTTACCAAATAATACAGTAGAATTATTGTCTATCAGTTTACCAAATAATCCAGTAGAATTATTGTCTATCAGTTTACCAAATAATCAAGTAGAATTATTGTCTATCAGTTTACCAAATAATCCAGTAGAAATATTGTCTATCAGTTTACCAAATAATACAGTAGAATTATTGTCTATCAGTTTACCAAATAATCCAGTAGAATTATTGTCTATCAGTTTACCAAATAATCCAGTAGAAATATTGTCTATCAGTTTACCAAATAATACAGTAGAATTATTGTCTATCAGTTTACCAAATAATCCAGTAGAATTATTGTCTATCAGTTTACCAAATAATCCAGTACAATTATTGTCTATCAGTTTACCAAGAATACAGTAGAATTATTGTCTATCAGTTTACCAAATAATACAGTAGAATTATTGTCTATCAGTTTACCAAATAATACAGTAGAATTATTGTCTATCAGTTTACCAAATAATCCAGTAGAATTATTGTCTATCAGTTTACCAATAATACAGTAGAATTATTGTCTATCAGTTTACCAAATAATCCAGTAGAATTATTGGCTATCAGTTTACCAAATAATCAAGTAGAATTATTGTCTATCAGTTTACCAAATAATCAAGTAGAATTATTGTCTATCAGTTTACCAAATAATACAGTAGAATTATTGTCTATCAGTTTACCAAATAATCCAGTAGATTAATTGTCTATCAGTTTACCAAATAATACAGTAGAATTATTGTCTCTCAGTTTACCAAATAATCCAGTAGAATTATTGTCTATCAGTTTACCAAATAATCCAGTAGAATTATTGTCTATCAGTTTACCAAATAATCCAGTAGAATTATTGTCTATCAGTTTACCAAATAATCCAGTAAAATTATTGTCTATCAGTTTACCAAATAATACAGTAGAATTATTGTCTATCAGTTTACCAAATAATCCAGTAGAATTATTGTCTATCAGTTTACCAAATAATACAGTAGAATTATTGTCTATCAGTTTACCAAATAATACAGTAGAATTATTGTCTATCAGTTTACCAAATAATCCAGTAGAATTATTGGCTATCAGTTTACCAAATAATCCAGTAAAATTATTGTCTATCAGTTTACCAAATAATACAGTAGAATTATTGTCTATCAGTTTACCAAATAATCCAGTAGAATTATTGTCTATCAGTTTACCAAATAATACAGTAGAATTATTGTCTATCAGTTTACCAAATAATCCAGTAGAATTATTGTCTATCAGTTTACCAAATAATCCAGTAGAATTATTGTCTATCAGTTTACCAAATAATACAGTAGAATTATTGTCTATCAGTTTACCAAATAATCCAGTAGAATTATTGTCTATCAGTTTACCAAATAATCCAGTAGAATTATTGTCTATCAGTTTACCAAATAATCCAGTAAAATTATTGTCTATCAGTTTACCAAATAATACAGTAGAATTATTGTCTATCAGTTTACCAAATAATACAGTAGAATTATTGTCTATCAGTTTACCAAATAATACAGTAGAATTATTGTCTATCAGTTTACCAAATAATCAAGTAGAATTATTGTCTATCAGTTTACCAAATAATACAGTAGAATTATTGTCTATCAGTTTACCAAATAATACAGTAGAATTATTGTCTATCAGTTTACCAAATAATCCAGTAGAATTATTGTCTATCAGTTTACCAAATAATACAGTAGAATTATTGTCTATCAGTTTACCAATAATACAGTAGAATTATTGTCTATCAGTTTACCAAATAATACAGTAGAATTATTGTCTATCAGTTTACCAAATAATACAGTAGAATTATTGTCTATCAGTTTACCAAATAATACAGTAGAATTATTGTCTATCAGTTTACCAAATAATACAGTAGAATTATTGTCTATCAGTTTACCAAATAATACAGTAGAATTATTGTCTATCAGTTTACCAAATAATACAGTAGAATTATTGTCTATCAGTTTACCAAATAATCCAGTAGAATTATTGTCTATCAGTTTACCAAATAATACAGTAGAATTATTGTCTATCAGTTTACCAAATAATCCAGTAGAATTATTGTCTATCAGTTTACCAAATAATCCAGTAGAATTATTGTCTATCAGTTTACCAATAATACAGTAGAATTATTGTCTATCAATTTACCAAATAATACAGTAGAATTATTGTCTATCAGTTTACCAAATAATACAGTAGAATTATTGTCTATCAGTTTACCAAATAATACAGTAGAATTATTGTCTATCAGTTTACCAAATAATCCAGTAGAATTATTGGCTATCAGTTTACCAAATAATCAAGTAGAATTATTGTCTATCAGTTTACCAAATAATCAAGTAGAATTATTGTCTATCAGTTTACCAAATAATACAGTAGAATTATTGTCTATCAGTTTACCAAATAATCCAGTAGAATTATTGGCTATCAGTTTACCAAATAATCAAGTAGAATTATTGTCTATCAGTTTACCAAATAATCAAGTAGAATTATTGTCTATCAGTTTACCAAATAATACAGTAGAATTATTGTCTATCAGTTTACCAAATAATCCAGTAGATTAATTGTCTATCAGTTTACCAAATAATACAGTAGAATTATTGTCTCTCAGTTTACCAAATAATCCAGTAGAATTATTGTCTATCAGTTTACCAAATAATCCAGTAGAATTATTGTCTATCAGTTTACCAAATAATCCAGTAGAATTATTGTCTATCAGTTTACCAAATAATCCAGTAAAATTATTGTCTATCAGTTTACCAAATAATACAGTAGAATTATTGTCTATCAGTTTACCAAATAATCCAGTAGAATTATTGTCTATCAGTTTACCAAATAATACAGTAGAATTATTGTCTATCAGTTTACCAAATAATCCAGTAGAATTATTGTCTATCAGTTTACCAAATAATCCAGTAGAATTATTGTCTATCAGTTTACCAAATAATCCAGTAGAATTATTGTCTATCAGTTTACCAAATAATACAGTAGAATTATTGTCTATCAGTTTACCAAATAATCCAGTAGAATTATTGTCTATCAGTTTACCAAATAATACAGTAGAATTATTGTCTATCAGTTTACCAAATAATCCAGTAGAATTATTGTCTATCAGTTTACCAAATAATCCAGTAGAATTATTGTCTATCAGTTTACCAAATAATACAGTAGAATTATTGTCTATCAGTTTACCAAATAATCCAGTAGAATTATTGTCTATCAGTTTACCAAATAATCCAGTAGAATTATTGTCTATCAGTTTACCAAATAATCCAGTAAAATTATTGTCTATCAGTTTACCAAATAATACAGTAGAATTATTGTCTATCAGTTTACCAAATAATCCAGTAGAATTATTGTTTATCAGTTTACCAAATAATACAGTAGAATTATTGTCTATCAGTTTACCAAATAATCCAGTAGAATTATTGTCTATCAGTTTACCAAATAATCCAGTAGAATTATTGTCTATCAGTTTACCAAATAATCCAGTAGAATTATTGTCTATCAGTTTACCAAATAATCCAGTAGAATTATTGTCTATCAGTTTACCAAATAATACAGTAGAATTATTGTCTATCAGTTTACCAAATAATCCAGTAGAATTATTGTCTATCAGTTTACCAAATAATCCAGTAGAATTATTGTCTATCAGTTTACCAAATAATACAGTAGAATTATTGTCTATCAGTTTACCAAACAATCCAGTAGAATTATTGTCTATCAGTTTACCAAATAATACAGTAGAATTATTGTCTATCAGTTTACCAAATAATCCAGTAGAATTATTGTCTATCAGTTTACCAATAATACAGTAGAATTATTGTCTATCAGTTTACCAAATAATACAGTAGAATTATTGTCTATCAGTTTACCAAATAATACAGTAGAATTATTGTCTATCAGTTTACCAATAATACAGTAGAATTATTGTCTATCAGTTTACCAAATAATACAGTAGAATTATTGTCTATCAGTTTACCAATAATACAGTAGAATTATTGTCTATCAGTTTACCAATAATACAGTAGAATTATTGTCTATCAGTTTACCAAATAATACAGTAGAATTATTGTCTATCAGTTTACCAAATCCTAATTACATCCATATAAAGGCCAATTAGTTTTTGTGCGTACACAAATGATGTTTTCTCTAACTAATCTACTTTAGTTCGTACAGTGCTTGTAACACTCATGTAAGCCTATTATATACAGCGTAACTGGAAGATAGGAGTAGAGTGGGGTATGAAACTAGAAGATAGGAGTGGAGTGGGGTATGAAACTAGAAGATAGGAGTGGAGTGGGGTATGAAACTAGAAGATAGGAATGGAGTGGGGTAGGTAATTAGAAGATAGGAGTGGAGTGAAGTAGGTAACTAGATAATAGGAGTGAAGTAGGTCATCAAGCAACTACTGGTGTTGACGCAATAAAGCAAGCACTGGTGTTGACGCCATAAAGCAACTACTGGTGTTGACGCCATAAAGCAACTACTGGTGTTGACACCATAAAGAAACTATTGGTGTTGACGCCATAAAGCAACTACTGGTGTTGACACCATAACGCAACTACTGGTGTTGACACCATAAAGAAACTATTGGTGTTGACACCATAACGCAAGTACTGGTGTTGACACCATAAAGCAACTACTGGTGCTGACACCGTAAAGAAATTACTGGTGTTGACACCATAACGCAAGTACTGGTGTTGACACCATAACGCAACTACTGGTGTTGACACCATAAAGAAACTATTGGTGTTGACACCATAACGCAAGTACTGGTGTTGACACCATAAAGCAACTACTGGTGCTGACACCGTAAAGAAATTACTGGTGTTGACACCATAACGCAAGTACTGGTGTTGACGCCATAAAGCAAGTACTGGTGTTGACGCCATAAAGCAACTACTGGTGTTATTAGAATACAACCACAAAGCAACATTTGCAGTTATCAGTGCTAACAATGGTGTTATGGTGTTTACACACTAGATGGTAATCAATGCTGTCGAGGCTCACCAAATAAAGCAAAACAAATTTTGGGGATTTATTTACTTAAGCTACAATTTATCAGTGGCAACCACCTCTTCTTCTCTGACAATAAATGCTATCTGGTTACGCCACTGTGAATCACGTGACAAGCACGTGGACGTAGCAGCATAAGTTGCGTAGGTAGAAATAAACACAAGGCATGGGACATGAAATATAGGCAAGGCTCGTGTGGCATAAAGGGGATTTATTTTTATAGGTAAGTGACTTCAGTTTACAGTCAAAGTAAAGGTCGTTGTCAATAATACGATGGATGTAAATAAAGAGCACGTGCACACAACATTCATTCTAAACTCTTCCGTTGTGTATGTTGCATTACCATGCAGTTATTTCCCCTTACATTCTCAGTTGTTGGGATAGAATTTGTTTTTATTTTGTTAGAATTTGTTTTTATTTTGTTATTGCTTATTTTTTTTTTATTTGAATTTTTTTTTTTATTATTGAAAACGAATTTTTATTTACAAATAGATCTAGCATTAAAACGATTGTAAAAAAAAAACAAATTAGCAGACGTGTTTTTTTATGCAAATGAACTCAAACTTAATAGATATGTAGTGCCGATATAAGCTATATTTCTATATTTCATAATAAACTAGTTTAGGCCTAATTCTTTATTTAACTGACTGATGTGTGTTGGATGGATTGATTGACTCATAGTTTTTTTAAGATAAAATAAAATTACATAAAATATAGCCTATATTCTATATCTTATTAAATGAAACAATGAACCTTTTTTCGCGGAGACGCCTAATTTCACTAAACTGTTTTCTTCCAAAATATGGTAGCCTATTTTTTTTTAAATACATTTAGAAATAAAATCAATAGACGAAGTGCCAACTACTAATACACAAATTTCATATCCCTACCGGTACAAAACTATGAGGAAATTCTTGTTGATTTAAATCTTTCTGTCTGGACCATCTCCAACAGTCTCTGCCAGATTTCTTCAATTAACTCTTACAAATAATAGTTCGCATTTTTACTGTTTTTTTTTTCTAAACTTTATTATACGCATAACACCAACAACAATCGCATACATACATCATAATTGGAAGAGAATACATTTGTGCCGAAGCAAAGGGAAATAACTGCAAACTCTATTACCGTCAAGGCTTCAGTTGTAGCAAGGGAAGAGTAAACCAATTGTACCCGTGAGATATTCTTCATTACAAGAATAGCCATAGGGGATGTAACTAACACAGTAATCTACTTTATTAGCAGCCGACATTCATCTGAAAATAAGTTTGCTTTTCTTCTTCGGGGCATTTCTTTTTATTTTATTTAACATTGTATGTGTGTTTATGTGTTAATGTGATAGAACGTTTGCATCTTTTTATTTGGTTTCCTGCAATCATTTTCTTTTGTGTGCATTTTGGTATTGACGCTACTGTACAATTTCTGAACAGATTCTGGCTA
Source organism: Anisus vortex (assembly GCA_949126835.1). NCBI lineage: Eukaryota > Metazoa > Mollusca > Gastropoda > Planorbidae > Anisus > Anisus vortex. The sequence goes on from OX421504.1 coordinate 20,645,583, forward strand.
TACAAATTATGATCTCTAAACATCAGCATGATCTTAAAAGGTTAACAAAATTGTGATATTTTAGACGTAAGAACATATTATGCAGAGAATAGTTTTACTTTTTGTTTTGTTTAAAGTATATGAACATGGACGTCTATAGTTCAATAATCTATGATCTATGAAAAAAAAAAAACAATAATTAGATTAACAGAATTTAAGGGAGGTTTGTGCTTTTATGAGAGAAAAAGTTTTTATTATATCTTTAAGGGACAAGGGGAGGGTAATATTTCAGTTAATCCTGTAACTGCATCTAAGAACTAAAGTCTGCACAGTCCATATGATATAGTGTGTTGGTGTGGCTATAGTCAGTATAGTCTAAGTAGAACTAAAGTCTACACTGGCCATATGATATAGTGTGTTGGTGTGGCTATAGTCTAAGTAGAACTAAAGTCTCCACTGGCCATATGTTATAGTGTGTTGGTGTGGCTATAGTCAGTATAGTCTAAGTAGAACTAAAGTCTACACTGGCCATATGATATAGTGTGTTGGTGTGGCTATAGTCTAAGTAGAACTAAAGTCTCCACTGGCCATATGTTATAGTGTGTTGGTGTGGCTATAGTCAGTATAGTCTAAGTAGAACTAAAGTCTCCACTGGCCATATGATATAGTGTGTTGGTGTGGCTATAGTCAGTATAGTCTAAGTAGAACTAAAGTATTCACTGGCCATATGATATAGTGTGTTGGTGTGGCTATAGTCTAAGTAGAACTAAAGTCTACACTGGCCATATGATATAGTGTGTTGGTGTGGCTATAGTCTAAGTAGAACTAAAGTCTACACTGGCCATATGATATAGTGTGTTGGTGTGGCTATAGTCTAAGTAAAACTAAAGTCTCCACTGGCCATATGATATAGTGTGTTGGTGTGGCTATAGTCAGTATAGTCTAAGTAGAACTAAAGTCTACACTGGCCATATGATATAGTGTGTTGGTGTGGCTATAGTCAGTATAGTCTAAGTAGAACTAAAGTCTCCACTGGCCATATGATATAGTGTGTTGGTGTGGCTATAGTCTAAGTAGAACTAAAGTCTACACTGGCCATATGATATAGTGTGTTGGTGTGGCTATAGTCTAAGTAGAACTAAAGTCTACACTGGCCATATGATATAGTGTGTTGGTGTGGCTATAGTCTATGTAAAACTAAAGTCTCCACTCGCCATCTGATAAGTGTGTTGGTGTGGCTATAGTCAGTATAGTCTAAGTAGAACTAAAGTCTACACTGGCCATATGATATAGTGTGTTGGTGTGGCTATAGTCAGTATAGTCTAAGTAGAACTAAAGTCTACACTGGCCATATGATATAGTGTGTTGGTGTGGCTATAGTCTAAGTAGAACTAAAGTCTACACTGGCCATATGTTATAGTGTGTTGGTGTGGCTATAGTCTAAGTAGAACTAAAGTCTACACTGGCCATATGTTATAGTGTGTTGGTGTGACTATAGTCTAAGTAGAACTAAAGTCTACACTGGCCATATGTTATAGTGTGTTGGTGTGGCTATAGTCTAAGTAGAACTAAAGTCTACACTGGCCATATGTTATAGTGTGTTGGTGTGACTATAGTCTAAGTAGAACTAAAGTCTACACTGGCCATATGATATAGTGTGTTGGTGTGGCTATAGTCTAAGTAGAACTAAAGTCTACACTGGCCATATGATATAGTGTGTTGGTGTGGCTATAGTCAGTATAGTCTAAGTAAAACTAAAGTCTACACTGGCCATATGATATAGTGTGTTGGTGTGGCTATAGTCTAAGTAGAACTAAAGTCTACACTGGCCATATGATATAGTGTGTTGGTGTGGCTATAGTCAGTATAGTCTAAGTAAAACTAAAGTCTACACTGGCCATATGATATAGTGTGTTGGTGTGGCTATAGTCTAAGTAGAACTAAAGTCTACACTGGCCATATGTTATAGTGTGTTGGTGTGACTATAGTCTAAGTAATACTAAAGTCTACACTTGCCATATGATATAGTGTGTTTGTGTGGCTATAGTCTAAGTAGAACTAAAGTCTACACTGGCCATATGTTATAGTGTGTTGGTGTGACTATAGTCTAAGTAGAACTAAAGTCTACACTGGCCATATGTTATAGTGTGTTGGTGTGACTATAGTCTAAGTAGAACTAAAGTCTACACTGGCCATATGTTATAGTGTGTTGGTGTGACTATAGTCTAAGTAGAACTAAAGTCTACACTGGCCATATGATACAGTGTGTTGGTGTGGCTATAGTCTAAGTAGAACTAAAGTCTACAATGGCTATAAAATACTAGTTTGGCAGTAGTTAGCTTATTCCATTTTACGAGTAGATCCAGCCAACATTACATCCAGTAGTTTGGCTTGTTTGCCTCACAAGTTATTGAACCTATTCAGTAGTCTCCCCTCCTTAACTTGGAAAAAGAAAACTAAGGCGATGGATTTGTCTAGTTAGTTTGGCTGAGCATTAATGACGAGACAGCTTCAGAAATAGTTGGCCTTGCTTTTTCTTAAAACCTTTCTTTACATCATCATGGTGTTATTCCTCCCACTCCCCACCACTTTCACATCTCTATAAGTAAAAATAATTTCTTTCTTTCGTTCTGTATCTTCCTCTTTTCTATATCTCTATCATTCTCTTTGTTTCTCACTCTCCCTGTCATTATCATTATTTGTCTCTGTTTAATATTACTGGGAAAACCAGTAACTTAACATCATTTAAAACATTAATAAAGATGCAAGAGCTCACGAATGAGCGTAGGAAGCTAAAATCTTCTTTATAGAGCATTTGCTTTTAGACTGCCCTTGTCTTGCAGGAGGAAAGAGTGTATGGGAACGGTCAACGGTTTACACCGAACCTATATGGTGATCTAGCTATGCTACGTAGTACAAGTGTGTTTGTCCTCCGAATTCTAAGAGATTAGTCTCGATAGGATCACTCCGGTGAAGTGAGGTTTAAAGTCTTTATAGAAGGAGCATCTATAATATAAAAGATAAGAAATTATTTACAAAGAAAAAACTTTTTTATAAATAAAATAAAAAATTAATTCGTTCCAAGTTATTGATCTAGAGACACTGAGTTTTTTATGAGTTGACTCTTTTATTGATCTATAGACACTGAGTGTTATATGAGTTGACTCTTTTATTGATTTATAGACACTAAGTGTTGTATGAGTTGACTCTTTTATTGATCTATAGACACTAAGTGTTGTATGAGTTGACTCTTTTATTGATCTATAGACACTAAGTGTTGTATGAGTTGACTCTTTTATTGATCTATAGACACTAAGTGTTATATGAGTTGACTCTTTTATTGATCTATAGACACCAAGTGTTATATGAGTTGACTCTTTTATTGATCTATAGACACTAAGTGTTATATGAGTTGACTCTTTTATTGATCTATAGACACTAAGTGTTATATGAGTTGACTCTTTTATTTATCTATAGACACTAAGTGTTATATGAGTTGACTCTTTTATTGATCTATAGACACTAAGTGTTATATGAGTTGACTCTTTTATTGATCTATAGACACCAAGTGTTATATGAGTTGACTCTTTTATTGATCTATAGACACTAAGTGTTAAATGAGTTGACTCTTTTATTGATCTATAGACACTAAGTGTTGTATGAGTTGACTCTTTTATTGATCTATAGACACTAAGTGTTGTATGAGTTGGCTCTTTTATTGATCTATAGACACTAAGTGTTGTATGAGTTGACTCTTTTATTGATCTATAGACACTAAGTGTTATATGAGTTGACTCTTTTATTGATCTATAGACACTAAGTGTTATATGAGTTGACTCTTTTATTGATCTACAGACACTAAGTGTTGTATGAGTTGACTCTTTTATTGATCTACAGACACTAAGTGTTATATGAGTTGACTCTTTTATTGATCTATAGACACTAAGTGTTATATGAGTTGACTCTTTTATTGATCTACAGACACCAAGTGTTATATGAGTTGACTCTTTTATTGATCTATAGACACTGAGTGTTATATGAGTTGACTCTTTTATTGATTTATAGACACTAAGTGTTATATGAGTTGACTCTTTTATTGATCTATAGACACTAAGTGTTATATGAGTTGACTCTTTTATTGATTTATAGACACTAAGTGTTATATGAGTTGACTCTTTTATTGATCTATAGACACTAAGTGTTATATGAGTTGACTCTTTTATTGATCTATAGACACTAAGTGTTATATGAGTTGACTCTTTTATTGATCTATAGACACTAAGTGTTATATGAGTTGACTCTTTTATTGATCTATAGACACTAAGTGTTATATGAGTTGACTCTTTTATTGATCTATAGACACTAAGTGTTATATGAGTTGACTCTTTTATTGATCTATAGACACTAAGTGTTATATGAGTTGACTCTTTTATTGATCTATAGACACTAAGTGTTGTATGAGTTGACTCTTTTATTGATCTATAGACACTAAGTGTTATATGAGTTGACTCTTTTATTGATCTATAGACACTAAGTGTTATATGAGTTGACTCTTTTATTGATCTATAGGCACTAAGTGTTATATGAGTTGACTCTTTTATTGATCTATAGACACTAAGTGTTATATGAGTTGACTCTTTTATTGATCTATAGACACTAAGTGTTATATGAGTTGACTCTTTTATTGATCTATAGACACTAAGTGTTATATGAGTTGACTCTTTTATTGAACTATAGACACTAAGTGTTATATGAGTTGACTCTTTTATTGATCTATAGACACTAAGTGTTATATGAGTTGACTCTTTTATTGATCTATAGACACTAAGTGTTATATGAGTTGACTCTTTTATTGATCTATAGACACTGAGTGTTATATGAGTTGACTCTTTTATTGATCTATAGACACTAAGTGTTATATGAGTTGACTCTTTTATTGATCTATAGACACTAAGTGTTATATGAGTTGACTCTTTTATTGATCTATAGACACTAAGTGTTATATGAGTTGACTCTTTTATTGATCTATAGACACTAAGTGTTATATGAGTTGACTCTTTTATTGATCTATAGACACTAAGTGTTATATGAGTTGACTCTTTTATTGATCTATAGACACTAAGTGTTATATGAGTTGACTCTTTTATTGATCTATAGACACTAAGTGTTATATGAGTTGACTCTTTTATTGATCTATAGACACTGAGTGTTATATGAGTTGACTCTTTTATTGATCTATAGTCTATAGACACCAAGTGTTATATGAATTCTCTTTTATTGATCTATAGACACTGAGTGTTATATGAGTTGACTCTTTTATTGATCTATAGACACTAAGTGTTATATGAGTTGACTCTTTTATTGATATATAGACACTGAGTGTTATATGAGTTGACTCTTTTATTTATCTATAGACACTAAGTGTTATATGAGTTGACTCTTTTATTGAACTATAGACACTGAGTGTTATATGAGTTGACTCTTTTATTGATCTATAGACACCAAGTGTTATATGAATTGACTCTTTTATTTATCTATAGACACTAAGTGTTATATGAGTTGACTCTTTTATTGATCTATAGACACTGAGTGTTATATGAGTTGACTCTTTTATTGATCTATAGACACTGAGTGTTATATGAGTTGACTCTTTTATTGATCTATAGACATTAAGTGTTATATGAGTTGACTCTTTTATTGATCTATAGACACTGAGTGTTATATGAGTTGACTCTTTTATTTATCTATAGACACTAAGTGTTATATGAGTTGACTCTTTTATTTATCTATAGACACTAAGTGTTATATGAGTTGACTCTTTTATTTATCTATAGACACTAAGTGTTATATGAGTTGACTCTTTTATTGATCTATAGACACTGAGTGTTATATGAGTTGACTCTTTTATTGATCTATAGACATTAAGTGTTATATGAGTTGACTCTTTTATTGATCTATAGACACTGAGTGTTATATGAGTTGACTCTTTTATTTATCTATAGACACTAAGTGTTATATGAGTTGACTCTTTTATTTATCTATAGACACTAAGTGTTATATGAGTTGACTCTTTTATTTATCTATAGACACTAAGTGTTATATGAGTTGACTCTTTTATTGATCTATAGACACTGAGTGTTATATGAGTTGACTCTTTTATTGATCTATAGACATTAAGTGTTATATGAGTTGACTCTTTTATTGATCTATAGACACTGAGTGTTATATGAGTTGACTCTTTTATTTATCTATAGACACTAAGTGTTATATGAGTTGACTCTTTTATTTATCTATAGACACTAAGTGTTATATGAGTTGACTCTTTTATTTATCTATAGACACTAAGTGTTATATGAGTTGACTCTTTTATTGATCTATAGACACTGAGTGTTGTATGAGTTGACTCTTTTATTGATCTATAGACACTAAGTGTTATATGAGTTGACTCTTTTATTGATCTATAGACACTAAGTGTTAAATGAGTTGACTCTTGTATTGATCTAGAGATGTTTTGTGAACTGGATAATGTTCTATTCAACTTGTGTAATACGATGAGCGTATACTAACTACTGTAATGAAGTTTTCTCTACTCATCTAGACAATATGTTTAAGGATATAAGTACACGCGGTAAAGTAATTATTTAACTCACAATTCTGATATCTATTCCACCCTTCACAAAACATTTTTTTCATTTATCTCTTGTTTCACCCGGAACCCCTCCCAACAATTTATATTTTCCAATTTCGATAACTCTGTCCTGGTTGGTTGTTTGTGACCCCTGTCGTGCTAGTTGTCTCTCTTTGAAGTCCCTGCTGATGAACGATTGGGCAGCCTATTCGCCTTTCAATGTGAGATTATCCGATGTGACTACACAATACCAGACATTATGGATATGATCTTTGACTAGAAGAATGCCTTCAGGCATAATGATGACTCACGTCCGTTATAAATCCACTCACTATACGTCTACTATATATGATATTTGTACTGTATAATGTGTGATATGTGTAATGCATAATGTGATATGTGTACTTCATAATGTGTGATATGTGTACTGAATAATGTGATATGTGTACTTTATAATGTGTGATATGTGTACTGAATAATGTGATATGTGTACTTCATAATGTGTGATATGTGTACTGAATAATGTGATATGTGTACCGTATAATGTGTGATATGTGTACCGTATAATGTGTGATATGTGTACCGTATAATGTGTGATATGTGTAGTGTAGAATGTGTGATATTTGTACTGTATATGTGTTATATGTATACTATGTTATGTTCACTCTATATCCGCTATGTGTCCGCTATTTGTCCACTATATGTCTGTTATTTGTCCACTATGTGTCTGTTATTTGTCCACTATGTGTCTGTTATTTGTCCACTATGTGTCTGTTATTTGTCCACTATGTGTCTGTTATTTGTCCACTATGTGTCTGTTATTTGTCCACTATATATACGTTATTTGTCCACTATATGTCTGTTATTTGTCCACTATATGTCTGTTATTTGTCCACTATATATACGTTATTTGTCCACTATATGTCTGTTATTTGTCCACTATATGTCTGTTATTTGTCCACTATATGTCTGTTATTTGTCCACTATATGTCTGTTATTTGTCCACTATAAGTCTGTTATTTGTCCACTATATGTCTGTTATTTGTCCACTATATATACGTTATTTGTCCACTATATGTCTGTTATTTGTCCACTATATGTCTGTTATTTGTCCACCATATGTCTGTTATTTGTCCACTATGTGTCTGTTATTTGTCCACTATATATACGTTATTTGTCCACTATATGTCTGTTATTTGTCCACTATGTGTCTGTTATTTGTCCACTATATGTCCGTTATTTGTCCACTATATATACGTTATTTATCCACTATATGTCCGTTATTTGTCCACTATATGTCTGTTATTTGTCCACTATATGTCTGTTATTTGTCCACTATATGTCCGTTTTTTGACCACTATATGTCTGTTATTTGTCCACTATGTGTCTGTTATTTGTCCACTATATATATACGTTATTTGTCCACTATATGTCTGTTTTTTTGTCCACTATATATACGTTATTTGTCCACTATATATACGTTATTTGTCCACTATATGTCTGTTTTTTGTCCACTATATATACGTTATTTGTCCACTATATGTCTGTTTTTTTGTCCACTATATATAAGTTATTTGTCCACTATATATACGTTATTTGTCCACTATATGTCCGTTATTTGTCCACTATATATCTGTATTTTGTCCACTATATGTCTGTTTTTTTGTCCACTATTTATACGTTATTTGTCCACTATATGTCTGTTTTTTGTCCACTATATATACGTTATTTGTCCACTATATGTCTGTTTTTTTTCAACTATATGTCTGTTATTTATCCAATATATGTCTGTTATTTATCCAATATATGTTTTTTATCCACTATCTGCCCATTATATGTCCACTATATATATATAAATATATTTGTTGATAAGTTTATATCAACATCAGAGTACATGTCTGATCTGTGTAATCAGCTGACAAGTATTGAAACTAAATATAAAAATGCTATAATTTGGATAATGGGGGACTTCAACCTCCCTGATATAAATTGGAATAGCTACTCTATAGAAAAGCACCAAAACACAAAAGAAATAAATGAAATGTTTATCAATACCATCCAAAATCTAAACTTAGACCAAATTAATAAAAAACCAACAAGAAACCATAATATACTAGATTTATTTTTAACGAACAGACCAGGACTAGTATTAGATTATGATATAATCCCTGGACTTTCAGATCATGATATTGTCAGAGTAAATAACAAAATAAAAATCCAAATTAGCAAGAAACCTAAAAGAATAATTTATCTCTGGAATAAATGTAACACAACAGAACTACATCAAGCAGCAATAAAATTCCAAACCAATTTTCTTACTAAATACAATATAGATAGTCCAGTTGAAGATATTTGGCAATTTATAAAAACCAACTTAAAAGCAATAATGGCTGACTCTGTGCCAACAAAACAAACATCAAATAAAATTAACAAATGTTGGTTTAACACTAAACTAAAGAAACTATGTAAACAAAAAGAAAATCTATTCAAAAAGTTTAAGGCAACTAATTCAATTAGACTACATAAAAAATACCTAAAAATTAAACATTTAACTCAGAAACTAACCAGACAGCTGCAGAATGAATATGTAAACAATGTAATTTCTAAAGATAATAATAAAAACTTATGGTCCTACATTAAATCAAGAAAAATGGACACTACAGGCATAGCTCCACTAAAAGGCCAAAACAACAAAACTTACAATGATAATGAAACTAAAGCTAATATCCTAAACACACACTTTGCATCATCTTTTTCAAATCCAGGTGACATAAGAAATCTTCATAAATTTAAACAAACTAGAAGAGATAGGAAATATAAATGTAGATGAAAAAGGCATTAAACAACTCCTAACCAACTTAAAAGTAAACAAAGCTTCTGGTCCAGATGAAATACCAGCAAGACTGCTTAAAGAACTAACTAATGAAATATCTCCAATCTTTAAAATACTTTTTCAGGCCTCTCTAAACCAGGGCAAAGTGCCCAAAGATTGGAAATTAGCCAATGTAACCCCCCTTTTCAAAAAAGGAGATAAATCTGACCCCGGAAATTATAGACCTGTTTCTCTAACAAGCATAGCATGTAAATTACTTGAACATATAATATATAGTAGTATAGTAAATCATCTAGACAAACTAAATGCACTGTGCCCACACCAACATGGCTTCAGGAAAAATAGATCATGTGAGACTCAATTGATAGGCTTAATAGATGACTTGTCTAAGGGATTAGATAATAACAACCAAATTGATGCTATATTACTAGATTTTTCAAAAGCATTTGATAAAGTTCATCATTCTAGTCTTCTTAAAAAGCTTAAATACTTTGGCATCTCTGGTCCCTTACATCAGTGGATTCAGGACTTTCTTATAGGCA